>WSFP011419331.1:0-23216 GCA_009831015.1 Picea engelmannii
GTGTTTGGATAAAATCAATAACATCATGCATTTTAGGGTGGCCTAGTTGAAACACACCATTTAGGGAGAAACCAAACTTTGAAAGACTTTTTTTGTTGTGTGAGTTTGTTAAATTTTCCTAAGATTAGGTATCTAAGCTATAGAACTGGTTCTTCAATTATTGTTTCCTCTAAATTTACCCTCTTCAAAGAGAAACTTTTTTGGGATATCAAGTTCAATGAAACATGGCAACTCATTAAAACATAGGTTCTCTTCTTTATTTGGAAAAAAAGGAACAAATCTCTACTTAAGAAAGTTCAACACAATAAATTCTTTACCTAGCATGATGACTCATTGGTATGCTCAAACCTTTATTTGTAGAATATAGTGCAAATACATAAGGTGGATATCAACATGGAAAACCTATGCCTATTACAAGAGTTATTTAGGGAGGCTACTTTCACTATGAGAAAGGATCCACCTTCCAATTATCTTTCGTCCCAATATGTTCTTATCAATTACAATGATTTGAAGAGGGGTCTCAATGTCTTGTTGGTGGAGTTTCTCATGAAAAAAGAGAAAGGCACTATAGTTAGCCTCCTCTATCTCCACCTTAGGGAGACATGCTTGTTGCGTGCCATTGTTATCTTCAAGATACAAAATCTCCTAAGTTACAATAGTGTAATGATGAATGGGATCCCATTATTTGTGATGGTTGGATGGAAGCCAACCCATATTGATTAAGATGGTCCATCGATTGTTGCAAATATGATTCCCTTAGTTTTTTAGTTTATGATTATGGTTGTTTAGACTATGTGTTTTGGCTAATTTGGAGTATGATTTTATTATATATTTATTTTCCACACACATGCACTCACACTCTCAAGGTTCTATGAAAATAAGTTTTATTGATAAAATATCATAGCATTAATTATCATATGAGAATAACCAATAATTGATTCTATATGAAAATAAGTTTTATTGATAAAATATCATAGCATTAATGATCATATGAGAATAACCAATAATTGAAGCCTTTCTCTAGGTGAATTCCAATTCGAGTCAACAGTTATTGAACCCTTCTCTATCATTCATAACTATTTATATTAGACTCATGGGAATAACTCTACAATCAATATTTGGGATGAAAAACTTAAATAAATTACCTCTCCAATGGAAACAATGATATGAAAATATTAGGCTTATTTTCATAAATGCCACCATGGGAAAAGAAACACCCAAGAAATTGTGTTTCTATCAAGTTCCCATTTCTTGGATAAGTGGTACCCTGCAGTACCAATTCTGGCAACATAGATTCCTTATGTATATTTCTTAAATTCATTTTTTTCCTTTAAAAAAAAATCCTTCCCATTTAGCATTCTTGAATTACTAATGCAAGGCAAATGTCAACATGCATAAATAGGTTTTCAAGATTAAAAAAAATGGTCTACATCCCATGAATCCTTTCCCCATACCTCCGCACAACAACATTCAGCCTCTCTCCTGGCCCTTATCCAATGAATAAATTCTATGATAATGCTGGTAATGTTATGCATAAAAATCTTAAATATGACCCGATCCATCATCCATAGTTAGACACATCCACTCAAGGACTACCCTCCTTCCTCAGAAACAACAGCCGACCAATATTGACCCCACACATGATGCACATGTTCCTCCTCTCTCTATTAAATTCCAATTCAATCCCCCATTCATGTCTCGTGTCTCATCTCATCCCTATTGTTATTTGGAGAAACTACCACAACTTTGCACTAGTAAAGTCATTGATCTTGAGGTTCTTCGACTAGAATTTATAAAATATGGAATGGGACCCTTACATAACCATTTTCTATCCTTTTCAATGAGTTTGTTTGTCCAGGTCTTCCCCTTTATTGTTCCACCATCTCAGTCAACCCATTCACAAATCAAGAGATGCTATGGATCCCAATAATTACATGACAATCATGGTTAATAATCCATTTGCTAAAGTATATGCAACCGTTATTAATATTTACCTATATAAAAAATTGAGAGGAATGGTTTCATAACTATAGGATATGTCTAGTTCAAGAGGGGCTATAGAACATTGATCACATATGCCCCCTACATTCTATTATTGAGAAGGATAGACAAAGGTCCTCAAAGTTTTATTGTTGCTTCTTTGACTTTTTGAAGGAATTTAACATTATTCCTAGACACTTACTCATTGAGAAAATTTGTGCCCTAAATGTACCTTACCTCCTTGTTTCTATTGTGATGCAATTTTCTAAGATAGTGGTGGATTTTTTCTAAAAATCTTATGGGATATCTCAAAATACTAGGAGCATTGTTGGTGTCAAATAGGGGCATCCTCTCTCCCTAACCCTCTTCAGGGTCTACATTGATGAGCTTGAACCAATTCATTGGTGATTTTACTTGAGGCAATGACACTTTCCTACTTCACTCGATCTTGATCTCACTTATTTTATCTCAAAATAATGTGGTATTTTTTACCTTCACTCTGGAAGGCGTACAAAGCCAACTTAACACTTTGGCCTAATTCTATGATATTCAACAATTAATAGTAGATCTTGGTAAAACCAGGATAGTGATATTCAATACAACCAAAGAGGCCTTCTAAAAGATTCATTTTTCCTTTCAAGAACCACCATTGGAGATTACCACCACATATACTTACTTACAGGTGCAACTTACAAGCCCCACCTTTAGTAAGAAATCGTATTCCATCTAAGTCCTATTTCGACACTTATCCCATATTCACCAAATAAAAAAGTGTGAATCGTGTCAAGCCCAATGTTCACATGTGATTATTATGATCATGCTTGGCACATGAATTTTGACAGTGTGTATTCAGGTGATGTGCTTTCCATTAGAAAAATTACACCATTTTGCTTATTTTCTAAACTTTCCTTATACGAATAATATAGTTGGATTTGAATATTTGACTTTAGGATTAGAAGTAACTATTAACTTAGGCTGTAGAAATATATATTTTTTTTTTGGATATTCCAAACTAATAAAACTTACTCTCCTTCTAAAAGGTTACTAAAACATCATACTTGGTTAGTTCACTACTACATATGGGGTCAAAATTCGACAAAAATTTATGAAAATAAGGATAAATTCAATCATATCATCACTAATTACATTTTCTCATTTCATGGGGCGTAGGTACAACTTAACAGGTACATATCAAACCTATCATCCTCAAGCGAGGGAATTTCTGGAGGGAGAGGGGAAAGTGTTACGTCAAACACATCTAACAGGGTGAGATCAACTATAGGTGAAAAGGCTAGAAGAAAATTCCATAGGCACGTGGAATTCTTTAGTGTTGAAGGAGGTTTATGTTCTTATGAAAATGATAACATAGGTGACATTGAGGTATAAACATCTAGTGAGACCATGCATACCCAATGAATGAACTTCCTCAGTTGGACACCGACTTTTGTGCCAATGCACAGAATTATCACATTGCTTCGTCATCCATACATGGTCTGGGTCTATTCTCTATGGATGGAATAAAGGTGAAAGATGGAGGATTTTTTGAGTTGATGGAGTATGTCGAACCATGCTACAACTATGGATATTGGTTGAGGTTGGTCCGATATATACCAAGTATTTGTAGATGTGTAGTTGATGCAAATTATATATAGCTAAAAGACATCGATCACAATAAAGGAGAGGAGGTGTATATTGATGGAAGACAAAAGGTGCCAGGCAATATTGCAGGGCTTATTAACAGTACAAGACCCAAGACAAAAAGAAAGAAACACAATTGTATATTTTAGGGGCATGAAGGAAATCGAATATTTATATTTGCAATGAAAACAATAGTTGCATGGGAAGAGTTGTTGATCGATTATGATTTGAATTGAATTGATGGAAGCACTTCTATCATGAGTGTTGGCCCTTGACCAAGTTTTGAGGAACATTTGGTCATATTTGACCTTGTTTGGGACTTCGATAACCTGTCGAAGATGGAGCGCCAGATGAAGCAGAGATCATGGGATCTCGGCCCACTTTCGGGCCCCTTTTTGGGTTTTGGGACAATGTAATGGGAAAGGGATGTCGGCCCGTGGGTTCACCCACGCTTAGGCCGAATTTTGTATGTATAAATATATGTCTAAGAGAAGTAAGTAAGTGACAGTAGCCTATCTATGTGATGTAAGCTAAGTTCTAGTAGTGCTATGTGCATGACTATAGAAGGGTTACAGAGCTAAGTGCAAGTTAATATAGACAGTATAGAAGGCTTTGTGCTACTACGCAAGGAAGAAGGATCCAGCGAGCTGCGCAGATCTTATGTCCTGTGCGCAAAAGGGTTTTTGATGACTATGTGATGTAACTGATTGAAGACATTAATAAAGAAGAAGAGTTGGTGGATGTAGCCCCAGGGTGGGGGTGAACCACGTACATGTTGTGTTGCTCTGCTTTGTGCGATGCATCAATGTGTTTCTATGTAATGCATGTTAGATAGATCTGATGTTGCGTTGTGCCTAATCATGTGAATGAATTCTAGATCTGACTTATATGGATGTGCTTAGTGCTTGAATCTACCAGATCTAATATGTTCCTATTATGTTAAGTATGGATCTGATTGCATACTATGATACTTTGTAATTAGGGTATGTCTGCGTTGTTACTAAGAACTAAATATTGATGAAGGTTAATTGCTAAGTGCTTTGTTAAGCATTAGAATCACATATTTGTGTCCCATCTAAGGTTGTAGACACCCGGTCTTGCAACCACCCCTACCTCTACCTCGGGTGAGACTTCATCTGCTTTGCAGGTGTTGCCGAAAGGGCCAGTAGTTAGGGTTTTTTTGGTGCATTGTTGTAGCGTTGAACCCTGGGTCTACCCCTATGACAACAAATGGTTCCATTACCGGGACCTGAAACTAAGACTGCTAGTAACTGAGAAAGAAGAAGCTTGGTGCAAATATTCGTCCTGAAACTTGGAAAGATCTGTTCGTGGACCTGTGCCCTAGTGCACAGTAATCCACTTGATCTGATAAACTATGTGCTAAAGAAGGAAGAACATATCTGAAGAAATGAAGTCAGATATGAACGCTTTGTGCTCTAAGAAAGGTTAAAGTGGAAGTTCCCAAAGAAAAGAGGTCAGATCTATAGAAAGAGGTAAGATCTGTAATCTTTGTGCTCTGATAGAGGTAAGAACAAACAAAACTTTTTAGATCTGGAAGATTTATGCTCTGTAAAAGTAAGATAAGTGAAAATTTGTGTTTCTAAAACATGGATCTAGGTATGCTTGATAGAGTCTGTCCTAGCTTGAAAATAAAGCATTGTTAGATGAAAGAAGGTTTAATATGAATATATCTTGTAAGAATAATGATAAATATGTTATACCTATGCATAGAAAGAATGTTTGGACTAACCAATGGATGCAAGATCCTAGAAAAAAAAAATTGCAGGCTAGATACCATGATTCTAATGCGCAGTACAGAAGAGGTTGGGGATGATTCACAAGAAAGAGAGGATTAACCCTATGTTACAGTTGCAAAAAACTAGGCCATCTAGCTAAGGAATGCCCGGGTAGAAAACCTAGTTGTCTTTGTTGCAAATCTTTGGACCATGAAGTGTTGGATTGCCCTAAAATGATTGCTAAGCTTGAAAGAAAAAATCTGAATGAAAAAAACCCTAAGACAGCTCTAGAAATAGCCGAATCTCAGAAAGAATCAGAGAAAGTATTGATACATATGAAAGAAACCCTGAAAGAACATAAAGATGTCTGATTACCAGAGATGTTTAAAGAAAAGGAACAAGTTGAAGCAAGATTAGGGGACTTCGACATTGACTGTATTATTGACAAAGAAACAAAAGTGAACATCATGCCAGAAAGAACTTGGGAAGCTATAGGGAAGCCCGCCATGATTCCTTCACTAGGAGGAATAGGACTATTCAGAGGAAAATTGATAATGTTATGTGGAAAACTCACTCAGATACCTATAACAATCAATGGAACTTCGACTGAAGAAGATTTTGATATTATTAAGTTTATTGAGGATAGCGCCCCGTTTACTATGTTACTTGGAAAACCTTGGATTAAGAGAGATCAAGCAAGAAAGGAAGAAGAATAAAAGGTTTTAGAACAGCAGAGACAAGATTTAACATATTTCATGACCAAAAGGATTGCGCAGTTGATTGAAGAACAGGAGAATAGATCTAAGCCACTTATCGTTAGAGGCCCAGATGTCAAAGCTGAAAGAATGTTAGAAGGCTCACAGAAGCCCGAAGAACATGTCCCAGAAAAAGAAGAATTATTAATCTTGGGTCTTAGGAGAGAATTTCAGCAACGTGAAGTACCTATGTTCAAGGAAAATAAGAATCAAAATGGAACGAGAATCCTCGAGACAAAGCTCACTGGAAAAAAGGCTAGGAAACTAAGTAAAAGGAGAGCTAATATCGACAGACTACAGAATATTTCAAAGGGGACCTCATAGAATGGGAAACTTGCAGAAATTGAACTTCACCGAGACATCAGACCAGCGACATAGGCCACTTCACGGAGGCGAAGAAATATAGTTGTTGGAAGCTGATATAACCATTCGACTGTCTCTCTGAATGGGTTGAAAAGCATTGATGGTTTTCCACTAGACCATCAAACCGCACCATAAACGGACAAAACATGAGTTAATGACGCCTCATACCCATTGCAAGTAGATCGTTGCTAACTTTCTTACTTAGTCTGCCACACCATGCATTGAGAATACCTTTTTCTAACTAAGAACTTGAGCCCATAGCCTAAGATTATTTTTCACTGTGATCATCGCCTTATTCTCGTACCCTCCACTGTAGTTTATGAATCCATTTCACACCTGATCTAATCAACCCTAAGCTTGTATGTCAGACGAGCTTAGTGCAGTAGAGAAAGCATTGGAAGACATTCTGATTGAATTAATGGCTGAGAGAGTCATGTTAGAAAGAAGGATGTCTGCAGGTGTGCAAGCGTCATCAACAGGAGGAATCCAAGCTTCTCCCTCAACTGCTCGTGGAGCAGGACCTTCCTGAACCACGACAGAGACAAGAACAAAGCACAGAGACAACATTGTGAACGCCAAGCTTATTCCAAGCATTCTGTCAACTTACATACCACCTCTGAGTGGTGGGATTAACCACGACAGTGTACCCAGAGACTTCGAGTATACTTTGATCACCGTGTACCTTCCGAAAGGAGTGCGTACAATTCGAGCCGATCAAGACAAGCTCGCAGCGTTGAAGTTTAGTGACTTCAACCTCAACAACAGGATAGTCTACATTATGATTTCCCCGTACAAGTATCTAACGAAGATGAAGGGAAATAACTTGAATATCATCCCATAGTCTTGGACCCAGAACCTTGTGCAGTCTACATTACTGAATTTTACGAAGATCCCGCACTTTGGAAAACACCAGGAAGTGAATGTGTGCGTAAAGTTGATTCTATATTTCTATCACGGAGGATACCTATGGCTAAAATGATGCATCATTTTGGATCCAACCTTGATCAATCGGATAACAGGGCTTAGCATGCAAGGCCCTGACCCACAGGAGTTCTACCCTAGCAAGACCTCCAACCGAGCATTAGCGCAGAAAATTAAGGAAACCTATGGCGATGTCGAGAAGGGCACACGAGGCTACAAGGTAGCCTCTATACAGAGTGGCGCAGTGTGCCTTTCCTGTCAGCTGATCGTGGGAAATTTAGTTCATAAGAATCGACCAACTCAAGTGACCGGATTCGTGTTCGACCTTGCAGGGAAGTGTGCATAGGGATTATAGATGAACTGGGTGCAATACCTTGTCAACCAACTAGAGATTGATTGCAGAGAAGCGCAAGACCAAGGGTATGAATTACACTTTAGTTGGCTTCTTATATTGATCACTTTCATTTCCTGGGAGCTACCAGAAGGTGCCACTTTCCCAGATATAGAACCCTTCGAACCACTGGCCATGAAGTTTTGTACACTATGGTATTCCAGCGACATGAGAAAACAATGGCAGTGCAATGTCATCTTCCACGCCTACTACAACCAGTTAAAGATCGCAATCCAGTCTACACCGTGCATCACCCTGAACAAAATTTATAGGTTTAGACCCTTGATGAAGTTCAGTGTGGACCACCACTTCACCTACATTACAGCATGCGTTGATGAGCATAAACAACAGCTCCAGTCATATTACAAATTGACAGAAGATGACTTGGAGTAGATTACCAAGGAATGGTCGGTAGACCTCCTTGTTCCAGTGGACCCCATAGATATGTCCGATATGGATAGCCCTGAAACTATGTCGAGCACAACAGAACCAAGTAAAATGAAGAAAAATGACGAAGTGCATGATGTCCATAGCACATCGGTGGAGACATCTTCGACCTCACCTGATAAAGGAGATGATGGTGGAGAACTAGGTGGCATGGAAGTCGAGAAAAACAAAGGAGAAGTTACTCCGCCTAGAGACGAAGAGGATCCAACCAAAAAAAGGAAGGTTACCCCGCCAAAGACTTCGTCCCGAAAGAAATCCAGAGCCACCACGGCTATGTTTAAAACTACCCTCACCTCAAACGATTTCGACTTCTTAGTCCCAACATTGAATGATGCTTCATTGGATATTGCAGAAAAGAAAGAAGTGAAGCAGGAGGAGGTATTCAGCAGAATCAAGGGAGAAATTCTAGAAGTGAAGCAGGCACTACAATCCAGCCACACAGTTTCTATTGCACCCTCGACAAGTGGAACAGAAGAACCATGAGATGAGCCATCCCAACTGCACCAGATTTCCAATAAAGTTGAAGCTCGCCTTCGATGAGCTCAGGAAGAGACAGTACAAGCTACCCAAGCTTTGGCACAGAAAGAGAAAGATATGCTAGAACAACACAATAATACAGAATATGAAAAACTGGCTCTTCAAGCAAACTGGGAGAAAGAGAAAGAAGTGCTACAGCAAGACAGGGAACAGTTGCTCACAGAGCAACTTGAAGTACAGGAACGGGTTCAAAGAGCACTTTTCTCTGTGACACTCCTCAAAGTCCAGATAGAAGAACGAGTTCCACAACAGGTGGCACAACTGGAAGGAGTGATCCAACAACTTCAGTAGCACATCACAGACCTGGAACTTTGCACTGTGCCTGAGACACCTCAAGAAATAAGAGATCTATGAGAGGCCACTGCCCAAAGCACAATTGACTGACTAAAATCCTTTGCCTTGGAATATAAGTAGCTAAGCTCCATAAGCGCCCAGACGTATGAAAACCTCATGGAAAGTACAAAATTACAGACGTTAGAGTCACAGATCCAACACGCATAGCAGTAGGCAGATACATTACAAGCACAACTAAAGACCTTGTCACCAGTTGATAGAATAAAGAGGTTTCTAGAGCAACACATGACCCAACATCAAGTACGCACACTCCAGAGAAAAGTAATGGAAGTCTCTCAATGACTTCAACCAGTGCAATAAAAGGCATGTCAACTATTCACTGAACTTGAAAGCCAAGGAGTAGAAATTGAACAGGTTGTGAGTACAACAGAACAGGGCCTCGAAGTACCAGTCAATGATGCACTTATTCAGGAGTTTACTGAGTAAGAAGCAGTATAGCTGCAGCAGATCGAAGAAGCTCGAGCCAAGATCGATGTGTTCAAAGCAGAATTTCTCAGACCAGAGTGACTCGGGACGAGTCACAGGTGAGTGTTGGGGGCCTGTTGGCCCTTAACCAAGTTTTGAGGAACACTTGGTCATATTTGACTATCTTTGGGACTTCGACAGCCTGTCGAAGATGGAGTGCCAAACGAAGCAGATATCATGGGATGTTGGCCCACTTTTGGGCCCCTTTTTGGGTTTTGGGACAATGTAATGGGAAAGAGATGTCGGCCCGTGGGTTCACCCATGCTTAGGACCAATTTTGTATGTATAAATAGATGTCTAAGCGAAGTAAGTAAGGGACAGTAGCCTATCTATGTGATGTAAGCTAAGTTCTAGTAGTGCTTTGTGCATGAATATAGAAGGGTTACAGAGCTAAGTGTAAGTTAATATAGAGAGTATAGAAGGCTTTGTGCTACTACGCAAGGAAGAAGGATCTAGCGAGCTGTGCAGATATTTTGTCTTGTGCACAGAATGGTTTTTGATGACTGTGTGTTGTAACCGATTGAAGACATTAATAAAGAAGAAGAGTTGGTGGATGTATCCCTAGGGTGGGGATGAACCACGTACATGTTGTGTTTCTCTGCTTTGTGCGATGCATCGATGTGTTTCTATATGATGCTTGTTAGATATATATGATGTTGCATTGTGCCTAATCATGTGAATGAATGCTAGATCTGACCTATATGGATGTGCTTAGTGATTGAATCTACTAGATCTAATATGTTCCTGTTATGTTAAGTATGGATCTGGTTTCATACTGTGATACTTTGTAATTAGGGTACGTCTGCGTTGTTACTAAGAACTAAATATTGATGAAGGTTAATTGTTAAGTTCTCTATTAAGAATTAGAATCACAAATTTGTGTTTCGGCTAAGGTTGCAAACATCTGAGTCCTACAACCACCCCTACCTCTACCTCGGGTGAGACTTCATCTACTTCGCAAGTGTTTCCGAAAGGGCCAGTAGTTAGGGTTTTGTTGGTGCGTTGTTGTAGTGTTGAACCCTCGGTCTACCCTTGTGCCAACAATGGGGGTAAATATGTTCTACTAGTATACCAAACATGTAATTAATGTTTTCTTTTTTATATCTTTAACATACATTTTAATATATCATGCTTCTTAGATTATTTTCTAACATTCTAAATTTTCATGCATCTTATAATGTGGTAGGGTGATCATGGGAAGGCACTGGATAGCTCGCAGCAGGTATAATAATGATTTTCATATCGATTCTTGCTTACAATAATTGAATGAAAATGTTTATTTTTTGATGTAGATGAGCACATCGTCAGAGCATGATGATGTGTGGAATGAAATATATGATTCCATCAAACTGATGGAAACAATTCGAAATGCCTTGAGAAAGGAAAATAAAAGACACATCAAATTAGCTAGGTATAAGACACTTATAGAGGAGGGCAAAGAAAGGATGAAAATTTGAAGGCAGGATATAGAAAAATTTGGGGTAAGCACAATTTAAAAAAAAAAAAGACTATTTCTGACATATATTGATTTATGAAATTTTGTCTGATACCATTATATGAGAAATATTCTAATGTTTTCTTTATATAGGAAATTTTGGATTGGACAGGACAGCCTGGTCATGGGGACGATGTTAGTGGCAGTGACGCAAAAACCCCACAATGTCCTAGCATGAGACACATATATGTGAGGCTATTTTCCTCTTTGTTTGTGGCTCAGAGGACTGAAACTCCTAGTGCCCATGAGACGGCCCCATTGCACATGCTATATTGTGCACATGAGGGTCTACACGGAGAATTTCATGAGGATATTGGTTTTGCGTAGCCAGAGCATATTTATCCTGGGAAAACACATGTTCAAATATCAGGAACACTCTCCATAAACTATTTGGTGGACAAAAACTTGGTTCCCTTGAAGATACAACAAATCCCAAGTATTTTTGAACATGTTAAATAGTTCCTAACATTTGATTGAAACCTACATATTTCATATTATTTTAATCTAATTTTCATATCGTTTTTAAAAAACAATATTTTCTATAGGACCTTGCATGAAAAGGATATAGAGATATTTGGGCCCACCATACGGACGCGATGGAATGCCCAAAATAAATATTTGAAAATGAATCTTATAGACCATGTGGTCGGCATGTTTGGTAATTTATTCAACAAGTATGGAATCACCTCAAGGGTTGGTACATATTTGAAATATGTCAGAGATAAATATAGGGTTCAATTGAAAAATAACCCTAAGTATGATTGTCCTATGTCCATTCCCGAGAGGGAATGGAATAATATACATGTGGATGCAAGAGAGTGCATTGAGAAATGAAGGGAAGACACCACCTAGCCTTGGAAGGTAATATATAATATTTTGAATTGAATATGTTTAATATTTTTTAATTCTACACAAAAAACCATGATATCTTATAGCATACTTGAAACCTTTTGCAGGCTCCCAGACATGTCAAAATAAACCAAGGCAAGACTAGAAAAACATGGGCAACACAAACTTGGCCATGGTGGTTACTTGAGATTAAAATCTCAAATTGTAAGTACCAAATACTTTATTCATATTATACATATCATCATGAATATTTTATCTAATTGAAGTCAATAAGAAAAAATCCATATCTTATGCCATGCGATGTAAGGGGATACATTCAACACAACCACCACCAAAGAAGACTTGATTCTCAACTTCAAGTTTGACTTTCAAGTTGTGGTGTAAAATAGACAAAGTAAGGGATCACAGACACAATATGACCCTTTGAATGAGTTGGTAAATAAAATGAAAAGATTGTAGTTGTTGATTACTTGTCAAATATATTGACGATTGATTTAACCCATCAATTAATTATGTTTCTATTTTTTTTAATAAGTCAAACAACACTGGTTCATTTGACAGAGGTGGACAACAATTCCATGATACTAGTGGTCTACAAACCCATTGCAGTATGTGTGTCTTTAAAACAAAATGTATAATATGATAATTATGAATATTTCCTTCAGATGGTGTACTTATAACTTTTCTTGTTTTAATGGCAGAGCATGTAGATGAGGGTTCTTGGAGAGGAGAAGCACCATTGACAATCCATCCAATGGTTTCCACTACTACTCCAGGTAAAAAACATAGTAATGATATTTGTACTAATGAAACATTGCTATGAATAATAACTAACCATGTCCTTTTAATGTTTTTTATTATTGTAGTGGATGCCCCTGTAGTGCATCAACATCCACGTCCTACTACTAGAAGTAGTAGAATTATTAAGATGACCCATTAATACTTGCAACAGTAGAACATGACCCAATAGTTAAAGGTCAAGATCGAGACAAATGTGATGATGATACACTCATGAATTTTATCAAAAAGAAGAAACAAAAAAAGAAGCGATTGTACATATTTTCAAGACAAATTTTATTAATATAAATTATTGACTATGTAATTTTTTGTTTTGCTAGTTGTGCGTGAACCTTATATGTTATGTATGCATGTACATTATTTATTTCATTTACCTTTAATTCTTGTTTTTCTACTTGTTATGTATGATTGGGTATGGAAATTTAGAGTGATGTGAGGGGGGGTGGGGGGGGGGACAATATTCCACCTTCACGTGGTTGGTCCTGTTTAGTACATAATAAATTATTATAAAAATCAAGATGATCTCATTCAGGAGGTATTCCCTTTAGTATTTCCAGAGTGTCGTACATGTTTAATTATTATCCAGTTGTATAAATTTCAATTCTCTTTGTCAAATGAAATCTCATAAATGTTTAGTTATTATTCAATCATTTAACCTATTATTGTCTTTGACAAATGCAGTTTTGAAGGGCAGTCACATCCATGATCCACAATGCATTTCCGACAAGGTACAAATCATTTACTTCTCTTGTGTCATTAGATATTTACAGTGTTAATTACATTAATTAGTTACATTGTGTAGTATTTATTTCATGCATTAGTTATTTAAATTAAACTCGATGATGAGGCTTCTTCCAAATGTGTACATAAACAAGTTTTTTTTAATTAATTTATGTACAAAACACATAGAAATCAAATTTTCATGTGTATGAGCTAGGATGAAGATTACATGTAATATGAGTGATAAGTAAGAGATATTGAACTATGTAAAACTTCCATGTTTACAAGTAGTATATCCATTATTAATAACATAGCACCCCTTTGATGGTTGTATCTCACATACAATTATCATGAAGCTTAGCTTTGCTATTTGTACTGGATATTGATACGAAAAAATAATATGGCCCCAAGAAATTTAGAGAAACCCCATCCTTGAGCTACATCTTTTCCAACCTTCTAAAATTCCCATCAATATACTTTAATCCTTGCTTGTATGTTGAGTTTTCCCCAACTTTTGCATGACTTAATTCCAAAAATGGAATGAGGGTCGAGGTTGCTTTAGGAATTTCGAAACCTTAGACACTTGGTTCCCCACTCCTCTAATAAAATAGGAAATTTTAGTGCTAACCATTCTCCACTAACCACTTACTATTATAATAATTAGTGGTGAACGAAGATTAGAGATGAGATTCCTTAAGCACTCCCATCTGATTCGATGAGACTAATTCTACCATAGACAAATTAGACAAAATTCAATGTTGTGTTAATAAAATGAAGTTTTCCATAGAAACAAATCACATCATACTTATAAATGCATTCTCCTTAATTTCCTCATAGGAATGCAGGCTCCTTCATTTCCTCCAACAATAGGTGAAGAAGGTGGCTTTAAGTCTATGTATCAAGAATCTAGCAGATAAGTTACAGACGGGAAGGAATTGTAGAAGAATTCAAGAAAATATAAGCCTCGATAGTTTGATGGTTAGTTACCATTGAATGTTGATTAGTTTTTTCCTTCATCACACCATAAGAATATTCATCCAACTCCCACATAAAAGTTTGATCAAATTACTCCTAAATCAAGGCCTCTTGAAATGGGTCCCCATGGTTTTTTTCCTTGTTCCAACGCTAAATATCCTTTTAGTTTAGCAGGAATTCTCATTGGTGTTCATTTGAATTTATTTCCTATGTACCAATCACTTGGCTCATTTACAAAGGGTGATCCAACCAATGGGTGTTGGAAACAAGATGCTTCATTTTCATTCCTTTGGTCCAGCCCTAGGTGCACCTGGGCCATTATCCAATCACATGATGATTGGTGATTTGGGTGCCAACTTTGGTGTTAGTGTTCCTATTCAAGTATTTCTTGTTGAAGGTGGATTTCACCAAGTGGTAATCATTTAAGTTTGTTATGACTAATTTATGTGTTATTTTTTGGAGCATACTCTATTTTTTATTTTTTGGGATTTGTATCTACGTGTTCATGTTTTCATTACTATCTTGGTTTAATTTTGGTGATAAGCAGGGTCAAATTCCAAATGATACTAAGCCTATGGATCTCAGAGGGAAGAGGAAAACAAGAAGAAATGGATGGTGTCGAATATGTCAAATTGACTACTATATTGTTGAAGGTCTATAGAAACATTCACAAATAAGAGAGAACCAAAAGACAACTATAGACATGGTTTTGAGTATAAAGCAATATAATGACAAAAAGCAAAAAGCAGTAAGGATCAGTCCATGAAGTGATTTTCATAATTATATTAATATAAAATTTCATCACTTCCAACTATTATTCATATTAAATGGAATGTAACCATCATTCCTCACATATGCATTACTAGCACCCAAACTTTTCATAATGTATTCAACCATTACCAATGTGTCAATGCCCATGGCTGCATTTACTCAATGCATCCTTGCATTGACTCCGAAATACCATATATCCATGGAATTCATTGCTACCGTAGGAGTATGTATCTTGTCTTGTCTTGGTTATGATCTCATAACTAACATAACACGATATGCAATTAATTTCTTATAAATGCATTCAAGCAAAGAATAATATTTGCATACTCAATGCCTCATGCCTTTACATCGATTCAAATATTGAGAAATTAACTAAGGGGATTCTTACCTCAATTCCCTTCATCATTTTATGCAATATAAGCAACCCCAAATGGATACATGCATGGATATTATCAATTTATTTAATGTTGCTTGATCAGTTGGTGCTTGGTAGAAGCACATGGGATCCCTTCACCAACCTCTTTATCAACATTCCCACCATACTCATTTGTATTCATATCGATGGATATCATAAGCAATGATATCATCCTTCTATAATCATTTTTCTTGGATACACAATCCATCATAAGTTGTATTCAATATCATAGCATCATCATTTCACACACACACACATATCAACAGACTACTCTTAGTCTGCATGCATGCCATATACATGTTCAAGCATTTCCACATGCACCAATGCACATCAATATGCATTAAGAATTAATATTATCATGTCTATTTCATGTACTTGCATTTTATTATATTCACCATGCATCAATTCTATCATGCATTCCAATGAATATCTATTTCAGATTTATTTATTTAATTAGCTTTGTTGTTGTAGATGAATGTCTTTGAATTCCTATAGATCATCACTACCCTATGCACTGCAATTCTACTCAACCATGCACCATTGGCCCCTATTTTAGCCTCGTATCCAAGCCCCACTTGGCTATTTTTCATTTCCATCCACTAGATCCGCTAGAGTTTCCAATCCACAATTTCTTCATTTAGTTAGAGAAAACTTGTCCCAATGTCTTTCAGATACAATTCTAAATATTCATAGTGTTGTAACATGCACTACTCCAATTGAACATTAGCACTACAATCTAGTTAGCCACTCCCCATTTGCTTGACCAAACCGGTCATGAAATACCATTATCATTGATTGGCATTTCAACATTATGAAATATTCTTTTATGTCATATTCCAATACTCTTTTCCATCCATGGATTTTCTCAATTTTAAATATCTCTCTTCACTTGATTAAGTGATTCATTGTGAATCACTACTTGGTCACTCAACACCACTCTACTCCAAATGGAATGCTACATGCCTCCATTTGCATTTGTACCCTACTTTTGCTATGCACTCTAATAATAGAGGAAGATTTATTGCTTGTGTAATTTTAGACGAGAGTTTCTAGATCATATATAAGAATCCCTTCTTCTTGCACTTATATATGACTCATCCACTTCATGAGTCACACCTCATCTCGTGACATCCTTTTCCTTCTCTTGTAGCAAGATTTGTAGCCTTCACTATATTTCTACCTTTGGGGCTATGGAGTCCTCCTTAACTCCTTATGCATGTTGCAATAAAACTCTTCACCTACTGGCTCCATGCTTCATTTGAGAAGTTGTATTGATTTTTCCTTTTCAAACCATTCAAATTCTATAGTATATGAATACTAATATTCATCTTCTCTTCCTTAGACCTTTGTTAACCTTGCATCACCTGCCATGTAACCCTACACTTTCCATTGAAACTCTTTGATGCTTCATCCAACTGTACAAGATTGACCTTATTCCCTATCATATGAACCATGGAATTAATCTATAACATACCCACATAATTATCAATTGTGGAATCTTATCCTCTTTCTAGAAATCCTTTTCACACAACACTCATTGCAAAGTGCTCTTATGCTTATTAACAATGCCCTATTAATAAGCTCAACCTCTTTTTACTTTTCCAACCCATTGTACTTCAACTGTGCCTTTATACTTATGCATAGGAAATATAATGAGAATATACACTCTTACTTACATATAAATCACCTTTGGTACTCACTTCTATCATCTAGGAGAGTTTCTCCAAACTTTGACACTATTTGGAAAAATCTTCACATCGATTAATTACATTGTTCATGGAATCCAATTCCACTTTATTCTGCAACTTTATGGAGCAACCTGATTCTCCCCTAGAGAAATTAGACCTTCTGTCTTGTTTTCCTCTAGATTACCTTTCCAATGACCATATTTTTTCTTCAATTTTATTTATGAGCCAATAATTATGGCTTCCTGAAATTCCCATTATGCTCAATTGTGTCCTTCAAGTTCACCATAACCGTCCTTTTGATTCCTTGACAATTAATCGGCTCAAAATTAAATTATTAATGGATATATGGATTCTCCTATTCGATATCTTTCCAATGACTACTTTATTTCTCAATTATGAGCATTGAGCATAAATTTATAGACAATTGAATATTGCCAATTTAACCCTTTTGTACACCTTCTCCCAAGTGAAAAATAATCTCAAACACCAACTTTGGCCACCTTTAGAGGTAATTATGTTAGGAACCAAGAATTGTTTTTTGCATAACATAGATAACATTTTTAACACTAAATTCATAAAACCTCTCAAATTGTCAAATTGATGCTCTAGTAAAAAACTGCAACAATCTGGAAATGACAACTTTGCCCCTTTAGATTTCTCCTGGATTAGCAATTTTAGCCCTGTTCATGCATCCCTACATCAATTCCCTTGGGATTTTGATAGAATCTCAATTGGGTATTCCTATTAATACCTTATGAGTGATCTGTCACAATTTCACCCTTAACCAAGATCTGGACTAATAATTACTTTCTGCGGAAGTTTTGACTATTTTACATGTTTAACGTTGTATGCTACATGTGTCTTATTTCTCTTCCTACACATTTTTACTTACCCATATTACAAATATGGATTCGTGGTTGTATTGTATGGTTCAAAATATTTCCATGGACTACTATTGTGCCCCAAATGGACTTTTGAGCAAGGAGTTATCCCCTTTGGAAGTAAATCGATGCTGAAAAATTTACCTTGATTATTTCAGTTGTAACTTTCTCATACAAGCTATGTTTTGTGAACGGATTAGCTTGTTGGAAATCTATCCTCGATTTATTTTATTTAAGATGAAAATACACAATGTTTCTTGGTATACACTATTATCATGGATTTTGATTGGCTAAAAATGTCGTTTAGGGCCTAAAAATCACCCAGCAAGTTAATGACCTTAAAAATATGAAAAATTCAAAAAAAAAAACATATAAATTGATTGTTTTCCTATAGCAATTTCCTTCTAATCTGATTTTTTGATCTCAAATCATGTGGAATCTCATTCTTTGATCCATGGTCCATCGACCATCAGTGACCGACGCTTTCCTTTGGACGTGCACAACATTTCATGCAAATTGTCAACTCGATTGTCAGCCATCAACCCATTCCCTTGACAATCGATTTACAACACCATGCTAAACTAGCCAACCCGACCATCGGTCATCAATGATTTTTATTGGAGAATGGAACTCCTCACCAATTCTCCTGACATCTGACCATCGGCCCATAGTTTGTTGACGGCCCCCGATGACTGTGGAAAACACTTCCCCAATTCAGTCGACCTGACCATCGATCGTCGACCTCTTCTAGGATGATGTGGCACGAGACATGGATTATAATGTGGCATGACACATCATCACCATATTTCCTTCATCAGCGATTTTTTGTTTCTCTTGGATGACC
This sequence comes from Picea engelmannii, assembly GCA_009831015.1. Lineage (NCBI taxonomy): Eukaryota > Viridiplantae > Streptophyta > Pinopsida > Pinales > Pinaceae > Picea > Picea engelmannii. Next base: position 19,024 of record WSFP011419331.1, read on the forward strand.
CAAACACTTCACCGAACCAATCGACACTTGACCATCATCCCATCAACCATCAATGATTTATGTTGTTGGACTCCAACACTTTGTTGAATTCGACTGACCTAACCGTCATCTGTTGGCGATTTTCCTTGGACAACTTCAACACTTAGAACATTTTTTATTGATCTCTAATCAATCTGGGTCATTGATATATCACTCAAAATTATCATGGTCATTGATCTATCAACTTCATCCAACCCTGCCAATGCTTAACCATCATCCATCAGCCATCAAAAATATCTTTTGGCCAAACCAAACTCTTCTCCATTTCAATCCATCCATCCATAAGCCGTTAGTGATTTATCTTGGTGAATTTCCACACTTAGAATTTTTGACCAAAATCCTCAACGAATCTAAGTCGTCGATCTTCAAGCCAAGAAAATATTAACCGTCGATCAGCTTCCTTCTTCCATCCTCTGAAATGAATCTAGAAAGTCAATTTTATTTTTTTGCAAAATGTTGAAATGGATCCTGGCCATTGATTTACTCAACCTTCCAAATGGTCGAAACCTTATAAATTTTTAAATTTATCACAATGAATATTGGTCGTCGATCTCGAGATCAAACACGATCTCGATCGTCAATTCCTGAATTTCTGCCCACCATTACAAGCGGCCATTAAAACATGAATTTTGACATTTTCAAGTCCAATTCCACTTTACAACTTGCATATTTACTCCATTAAATTTCTTAAATAGGTATGAGTCAATTAAACTCAAATATTGCTAATGAATTTGGGGATTTCTCTTACCTTTTCACCATTTTCCCCCAAATTTGTCACAGACAAAAACTGCAGCAGTGAATTTGTCAAATTCACACTGGTTCAAACCCATTCAATCCTGGTGTTTGAACCTCGCTATGATACCATATTATAACATACCCAACCTCCATCTTAGAAACATTACAGGCGGAATACACATTAAAATTAATATTTTCTACTTAATTGAATTCATGTAGCTTACCATCTACAAATCACACACAAATTTAACCATGATGAATGATACCACAGTTCTAAATGCATATAACAACATATATTAAAACATGAATGCAACTACTAAATCAAATAGAAAACAAACAACATTCATATAAACTATTTACACATCAGAATATCACAATAAACACAACAGAGAACTTATCTATCAATAGATAACCAACTCACTGCATATGAAGGATGAACCTCCCATCCATAGGCATTTCTGTTAATTTTCTCTCAACAGCAATCCACCCCCAATATGAGGCTATGAGCCCACAAGGATATATGGCCCTCTAGCTATCCACTTTCCACACATAGCAACCCCAAAACCTAGGTTCCAATCTATTTCCCACAACCTGCACAACCCAAGGAATGGGGTCCCCCTTCACTGCACACAATCTCTCAAGACTTCTAATTTCACTCCAGGTCTCCAATGCATCTAGTTGACTAGAAATCCTCCCAACTACTCTAGGAGTGTTCACAACAACCCTCATAAGGCTCTTGAGTCATTTTCTCAACATAAAATGTTTCACATGCTTACGGCCCGATTTACAGGCACACGAGCCTCTTTCTCAACATAAAACACAACCCAAAAATGGTTTCCTTCAAGCCCAACATGGTTAGTTCTCTTCCCAACACTCCTCTCTTCTCTTACTACCCAAAAATCTCCCAGTAAAAACTGCTCTCCATGCAAAAACGTGATTGTCCCCAAAAAATTGCCCTCTTGGCCATATGAATTTTCTCTCTTTGCTTGATTTATTTACTTGACTTACACTCTTCCCCAAGTTGATTGTAATCTTTCCCATGCTCTCCAATAAATGTGGGATGTGACTCCTCACACCCACCCTCTTACATGAGTTTAATGTTTGGATTTAAGAACACTCAACAACAAATAGAATGTTTGCACAATAATAGTAATAATTTAGGAATGTGGGTTGGATTAATACCCATGAGTGATTCCCCCTAGGACCCCCTCCCTCTTGTGGAGTCACACCCCCACATCCTTCTTCATCCTTCTCATATCACAACCAATGATTATTATTTTGACTAATCATTTCAATGCACATAATATATTATTTGTCCCTCGGCCATATTAAACCAATACGGTATCTTCACCCCAACACATCATCTCACCAGCCTAAATCACAATTATACAATTAAATTCTAATTCACAGGTATTAAAACCGTGGATTTTACAGAAGTTTGGATACCTTCCTTGACCGCTTCTTGATTAAGAAAGGGAAGTGAGGATCATAACAAACTGTTACCCTCACCTGGACATGACGACTCTGGAGACAACAATTTAGAATTGGAGGGAGGTTGTGAAGTGACTTTTTTGGGGCACCCTCTATCCAAAATTTCATTAACAGAATTGACCAGAGAAACAGACTTACCAGACACAGGGCTTGATTTTGACTTTTTTTAGGAGGAGACCAAAGAGGCATCTCCCTAAGCCTGTGATATTGACCCACCTTCACCACCTGCTAACATCCTCTTGATGTCATCTAAACCTTCCGACGATGACTTTCACTTCTATATTTTTTGAAAAGGTGGAAAATGTAATGGAACCCTACGATATTTGGCTTTCACATGTCCAAATTGGTGACATCCATAGCATCTAAATGGCACCCACGAATAATTTGTTTTCTTAACCCATTTGAATTCACCTTGTACCAGTTCAATTTCATTTGTCAGGACTTCTTTTAGAACCATGAAAATATGAATCCACACCCAACGCCTATCTGAATTCATCTCCCAGCTAGGATCACTACTTATAAATGAACATATTGTGTTCCCTATCGATTTAAACATTGATTCATTCCAAAAAACCAAAGGGAGGTTGGGTAAAATGACCCAGATTTTTGTTGCCATTCAAGACTCTCTCAATGGGTCGAAGGAGATATCCCACTCCTTCAAGATCATCCTGGATGGGCCCCATCACCACACTCTATTAAATACCTCCTCTATATTCTTTATTCATTTTAATTGAAATTTCAACCAACCTCTATCTAGGGTGTGGTATATTGAGAAGTATCCAAGCAATTTTACCCAATTCTCCCCCAACCATGCCTTTAGTTCCATTGGGGTGACTACTTTCCCACTGAAGCAACTGACCAAATTTCTTCCCAAAAGGTCTGGAATGGCCCCAATCTCAACATCATCTCCAAATACCATTCATCTACGGTCAGGATTCACCTTCCAACAACGATGATTTTTGGCTCTACCTCCCTTGACTTGCGCAACAAAGGATTTGGCTCTGGGTTGTGATGCAACACTCTTGCATGCAAAACACAAAGAGTTGGGTGTTTCATGTAAAGGTGAAGACGAATGGATAGCCAAATGGTTAGTCACATTATATTTCAAATGAGATGGGGTGGATCGAGGCCCTACATTTACCTTCTTTCTTGTCAGCATTGAATATCCTTTGGGCTTCGTGCTAACATTCTTCTCTAGAGCTATGCCAACCCAATCTAATGTATGGAGATCGACCAATTCGACAAACCTTTTTAATATTTGTGCATGGATAAAGGCCTTTTCTAACAAGAATGTAGACTCCCTGTCTCCCTCGGGATATGAATAGTCCAACATAACGTCATCCATGGTCCTTGTGTCAAGATTGGAATAGATGCACCTGTCCTTTGAATAAATTTTTTATTCTTTATTTAGTTTGCAAAACATATTTTCATAATTTTTATATTTTATTATGCAAGTCTTGTATCAATAGAAGATGGTTGATAGAAGGTGAAGGGAAAAAAATATATCAACAAGCACAAGGGAAGCACATAACAAGAAGATAACAACGCAATTTATTTGAGGTTTCAATATAAAGTAATATTTTTTTAATTATTTATGTGTTTAAATGATGTATATTGGCTAACATGTGTCATATAGACAAATGAAATGAGAAAAATCAATAATATTGTTCACAATATTAGTGGAAAGGAGCATAAAATACTTATGGAAATGTTGTAAACTGAGGAATTAGGTGGATCAAAGGGTGATCAACATGAAGTTTTTCTTTGAATTTTTCCTCATAATGTACTTTGAAAAAAAAATGGATTTCGACGTGCACATCATACAATAGATATGTATTAGTGTATTAGTGTATTTATTACTATAAAACACACTAGTTGGAATGAAAACCTACAAGTGTATTAGTGTGCAATAGTTTTTTTAGTTTCAC
>ML863023.1:0-10449 GCA_009831015.1 Picea engelmannii
CAACAAAAGTATGGTGATCTTGGAAAGCTTCTCTTAATGCTTTTCGAGCACAGAAACAAAATTCTAAAGAATCACAAGTAATCACTTACCCTCTTAAGGTCCGATAGACCAATTAAGTCTTAGTGGACGTTAATCATCATCATTATACAAACTTAGCCACTCAAATCTGCACATCCAACCACTCATCATCCTATTCCGCAAAATCAAACTGAAAAAATAACTGAAAAATAACCCAAAAAAATTAAAAAACACTTTTATACTACCCTATTTTCAATTTTCAAGTGCATGAACAGGGATTGATTCTAAGGAGAGAGACAACTACAAATGCAATCTTTTTATTATTACAAACTTACCTTAAAATCGTCTTAATTGTTCATTCCAACGACTTTACGTTTGAGTGTATGTACATATTATATTCATGATTTTTAAGTTATGCACGAATCCAACATATATATACAAATCCCAACGTTGAGCAAACCTCGCTTTGCGCTGCCTTTTCATTTCTAAATTTCATTAACCCATTTTTTATTCAACTGAGTTGACCCAGACTATACGCGTAAGAGGAGTGACGCGGTGAACAGAGTGATAGCTGGAGGCCATTTTGCATGGCCGCCTTGAGAACAGCATGTTGCTCATACAACACACATTGTTAAATAATAATAGAAGATAAGGACAGAAAATGACAGCAACGATATGTTGAATGATATGTTGAATATAGTTAAGTAGGCCACAGCTCATACAACACACAGGACAGAAAATGAGGAGTGACGCGGTGAACAGAGTAACCCATTTTTTTTTATTAATGTGAGTTAACCCGGACTATACGCGCAGGAGTGACGCGGTGAACAGAGTGACAGCAACTATAGATTATGAAATGACAGTAAAATGACAGCAACACACAGAAAATGACAGCAACGATATGTTGAATATAGTTAAGTAGGCCACAGCTCATACAACACACATTGTTAAGTAATAATAAAAGACAAGGACAGAAAATGACAGTAAGGATAAGTTGAATATCATCATCAGAAAATGCAAGTAGGCCACAATGTGGGTCGTGGCCATGACTGTATCTATGGTGGTTCGCCATAATGTCAAATTAATGAGATGGTTGGAAATCATTACAACAATTTAACAATTTATGAACAATTTAACAATTTATGAAGTTCAACATATTATTAATTAATATATATGTTATTTATATATTTATATATAAAAGACAAAGGTATTTAATTTAACATCTAGATTCATCTTAAACTAGAATTTATGAAGTATCTAGAGGGATCAAATTTCTAAAAGTGTAATATTTTTAATAATTTCATCTAAAAATTACACCTTAAGAAATTTGATCCCTCTTTGTGTTGGATAAATCATGGTTTAAGATGGATCTACTCTAGTTTAATATTCTAAGTGTATATGTGTGTAATATTTAATGGTGGATGTAATTTATTTTAAAATTGAGTCAATTTGTTTTTATTATTGTTATTTTTGAAAACCCAATCAATTTTAATTTTTTTGAAAGTTTAATGTAAAGTTATCTAATCTAACATAACTCTAACTTGACAATAACTCTTCCATGGTATCTAGGCTTGGAAGGAGAACATATAGAAGAATGGAATAACTATGTCAAAGGCTTAGTGGGTTGGGGATTTGAGTTGAAATCAAACTCTTTATGTGGTTATTACTTGAAGAGAGAATACTTACCTGTGAAAACTTATATAAGAGAGGATTTTTAGGGCCAAGTAGGTGTGTTTTATGTGGGGTACATGAGGAGAATTTGAAACATATTTTTGTGAATTGTATTTTTACTAAAAACATTTGGTCTACTTTATTATTGGAATTAAAACATGAAAGTGAATGGGAAGGTGAGTAGGTTGTTGAATGTTTTGAAAACTGGTTAAAGAAGAGGGAGAATTGTAAAGAATTCCCTGGTTACATATGCTAGGAGGTATGGAAACATAAAAATTTGGCTATTTTTAAAGATCATCCAATAAATAGAGTCAAAGTCTGTAGCAATATATTACAGGATTTGGGTGAAGTTAAAGTAACTAATTGGGACTTGGCTGTGAGATTCTTTGATGGTGCCTAACAAGAGAGGGGTACAAAGTGTGGGGTAGGAGCAATGTCCAGACCTAGGCACTTTTAGGCTTAATACCAGGGGCTAGCTATGTGGTGTTTACTTTATTTTTCTTATTACAAAAAGATAACAATGTTACAACTGGTTGGTGACTCAAAGGTTATTATTGAGTGGTTTTCTTTATAGAGATTTCAATCACAAAGCATAATTTTGAAAGAATGGAAATCAACTAATAGAGTAAAAAGGCAAAGGAAAAGATTTTGATCTTTTTGTTTTTTGTGTATTGGGCAATTACTTTTTGGTGAATATATACTACAGAGCATATTTCTAAAAGTTACAATTGTTGATGTAATATGTAAAATGAACAAAGTTATAGTCTCTTGTGCTGAAAGACAAATTGGATCTATTTTGACAATCTTCTGTAAGAAAAATTGTTATATTTTACTAATATAAGTTTTTTTAATGTGAAAAAAAAAAACTTTCTTTCATAGTAGGTTGTAGAACACTTAACTAGTTTTGGTGTAATGAAAATTTAAATAGCTTATATAACTTATTAAATTAGAAAAAAAAAACTAAATTATTATAACAAAGATGTTTTATATTTTTTAATATATATGTATATCATAAGATAAAATACATTGAACATTTTATAGATTTAACGATGTAGAATAATAAATAATACAAATATATGATATTTTATATAATTCTTAATTTATAGATTTAAGTGTGTAGAATATTAAATAATACAAATATATCATATTTTATTACTAAAAATGGAACTTCAACAAAATGTATTTAGAACCATAAAAAAACATAATAATTTAAAGGATAATGCGTGTTTTAGAAAGAAAACGTTTATATATTCCTTTTTATTTTATTTTTTAAATTTATATTGAAAAATGGCTGCAATCTCGAAACACTACGTGTTTTACCCGATATAACCAAATACCTTAATTTAAACGCGGTTTTCACATTACTAGATAGGATTCATGTTTTACCGCGTAACATCCCCACTGGCCAGTCGTTTTACTTTTGGAAGCTTTGTAGGGGTGAACCAAGTCGAGAGAGCGAGGGCGAGAGGCCGGCTGCTTCGGAACCGCCGACTGACTCCGGCAGCGGGCGGCAGGCTCATTCTGTCACCACTCGCCCACCGTCCACGAATCACCTCTGCATTCCATGCTGTCTACTTTAATTAAATAATAATACTAGTGACACTTACATTTGGTCATCCCTGAATCTCGCCGCCCTCGCCCTGTACGTTATTTGTTTGAATCGGCATGTTGATGTTATTAATTCTTATATGGAAAAAGTCGCCGCCCTCGCCCTGTACGTTATTTGTTTGAATCGGCATGTTGATGTTATTAATTCTTATATGGAAAAAGTCCGTGTGGTTGTGAGGTTGTGACCTCAATAACCATGGCTGGATCGCAGTAATTACTCGACTTCAACATTAATATGGATGAATGAAATTTGTTATAGAATCCGAGTGCGGACATTGTTTCGTGTCTCAGAGGCCGAGAGGAGATATATATTCCTCCTCCACCTACTAAGCGTCCCCCTCTGACAAACAGATATAAAAAGCCATTGTCCTTTTGAATTAGTACTGCACTCTCACGAGGAGAGAAGGTAGGCAGGCAGCCAGCCATGGCGGAGTTTCAGTGGGGATGAGGCCTCTCGCCCTCCCGAATGATTACATTATTATTGCCATTGCTTCTTCTCATAATTGCTGTAACCGCTACTGCTGAGGAATATCACTACTCATCTCCTCCTCTGCCTCACTATTACAAATCTCCGCCTTAGCCTTTTCCATCCCCTCCCCCACCATATTACTACAAATCATCACCACCCGCTCATCCTAAATACTACTAGTACAACTACTAGCACAGGCGCTAACTCGTGGCTGGCGAACGCTTACAGTAATTTCTTAATTTGATTAGGTAAATGTTAAAAAGTTTGGAGGACGACTAAGAATATGCCAACATCTTCAATGCATAACCATGAGATTAGAATTTAAGATTAAAAGATCATTAATTGTGCCCATCTTCAATAGGTTTACGTCTTTGGCTTAATTATTAGCAATAACCACTTTATAAAAGTGGTTGATATACCTAGATAGACTTCATTAATTTAGAATAGAGAAAAATGACAAAGACAACTATTAATATATTCTTACATAATTAATATAATAATTAATCTTTGCATCACTGTAATATATACTATACGTATAAGTATTAATACATTACATTAATGTATATTGTAAAGTAGAAATGGATTAATAAAATAATACATTAATCACAAATAAAATAATACACTAAATATAATAAAGTAATACATGTAATATAATAAAGTAAACACATTATTAAAGTAATAATAAAAGCTTAATGTAACATATTAATTAATTAATTAATAAAGAAAATATATTTGTAAAAGAAAATATTTTTTCTATCAAATATTAATAAATTAGTATATTATTAATAAATGAATAAAATTTAAATAAATCACTAAATTAACTATAAAGTAATATATTAGCAATAAAAAATACATTAATAGTATATTTAAATAAATAAAATATAAATTCATTACTAAATTAATTATAAATAAATAAATTATAAAGTAATACATTAATAATAAAAAATACATTATTAGTATATAAATAGATTAATGTGATATTATAAAAATGAATTAATATATTAATGAAATATTAATTAATATATTAATAAGTAAATATATATAAGTATTAATGTATCTATTAATTAAAGTATCCATACATTATTGTAAAATGTGATATATTATAATGTAACAAGTTAATTAATAAAAAAAATTAATAATATAATGTATTAATTTATTAATTAATACATTATTAAACTATATATATATATTAATAAAATGTTAATTTAATAATAAATTAATAAAATAAAAATGCATTAAATATACAATAAAAATAAAACAAACTTGAATAATAAAATGTTAATTTAATAATAAGTTAATAAAATAAAAATACATTAAATATACAATAAAAATAAATTGAATAAAGTAAAAATACATTTATAATATATTAATGTATTATATTAAATTATTGATACAATAAAACATTATATATATTATTAAATACATTTTATATTTTTATATTAAGGTATTAATATAATAAAATATTTTTTATATATTCATAAAGTATTAAAACATTAATAAAGTAATAAAATATTAATAATGTATTAATATATTGATGGGATAATACATTAATAAATTAAATTGCTGTAACCCAGGAATATCACTACTCATCTCCTCCTCAGCCTTATTATTACAAATCTCTGCGTTAGCCTTCTCCATCCCCTCCCCCACCATATTACTACAAATCACCACTATCGGTTCACCCTAAATATTATTATTAACAATAACCATTTTATAAAAGTGGTCGATATATCTCGATAAACTTTATTAATTTAGAATAGTGAAAAATGACAAAAACAACTATTAATATATTCTTGCATAATTAATATAATAATTAATCTTTGCATCACTGTAATATATACTCATAAGTATTAATACATTACATTAATGTATATTGTAATGTAGAAATGGATTAACAAAATAATACATTAATCACAAATAAAATAATACACTAAATATAATAAAGTAAACACATTATTAAAGTAATAATAAAAGAATAATGTAACATATTAATTAATTAATTAATTAATAAAGTAAATATATTTGTAAAGAAAAATATTTTTTCTATCAAATATTAATACATTAGTATATTATTAATAAATTAATAAAATTTAAATAAATCACTAAATTAATTATAAAGTAATACATTAGTAATAAAAAATACATTAATAATAGTATATTTAAATAAATAAAATATAAATGTATTACTAAATTAATTATAAAGTAATACATTATTAATGTATAAATAAATTAATGTGATATTACAAAAATAAATTAATATATTAATAAGTAAATATATATAAATATTAATGTATCTATTAATTAAAGTATCCATACATTATTGTAAAATGTGATATATTATAATGTAACAAGTTAATTAATAAAAAATTAATAATATAATGTATTAATTTATTAATTAATACATTATTAAATTATATATATGTTAATAAAATGTTGATTTAATAATAAGTTAATAAAATAAAAATACATTAAATATACAATAAAACTAAAACAAACTTGAATAAAGTAAAAATACATTTATAATACATTAATGTATTATATTAAATTATTGATACAATAAAACATTATTTATATATTATTAAATACATTAATGTGTTATATTTTTATATTAAGGTATTAATACAATAAAACATTTTTTATATATTTATAAAGTATTAAAACATTAATAAAGTAATAAAACATTAATAATGTATTAATATATTGATGGGATAATACATTAATAAACTAAAAAATTATTGTATTAATTAAATACTATATTAATGATATATAAATGAATGTACATTATAGTAAATAAAAATATTAAAAAAATAATGTAATTTATAAATTAAAATATTAAAACATTAATTAATAACTTATTTCATGGATGTAATGTATTAATTGATTAATAATAATGTAAAATATATGATTTAATTAATGTAATCGATAAATTAAATTATTTATACATTAATGTATAATATAATGTATTAATGAAATTAATAAATTAATTAATACAATATTAAATAATATAGGGTTAAACTCTTAGTGTAATAATAAAGCAAAAATACATCAAAATTATTTTATAAATACACAACATTAATATATTACATTTTTACTTGAAAGTATCAATTCATTAATACAATATTGAGCTATACATTAATTCAATTAATATAATAATCATTAATGCATTAACAGAATTTGCTATATTAATAAAGTAATACAATGAAAATATATTAATAAATTAATAATATATTAAGAAAGTATTAATATATTAAATTTACACTTTATATTGTATTAGATTAATTATTAGTATTTTATCTTTATTAAAGTATTAACAATTAAATTTAAACATTACATTAATACATTGAATTGAGTTTCCTGGATGGGGTGACATGCAGCTATAGGGGGACAGATGGATCCGCACTCGGCCCCGGCATAAATGCCGACGACCGCCACCCACGAGCATGACTTAACGATGGGGGACGACCATCGCTGCAGTTTCAGGATAGAGGGACCTTTCCCTCGAGCGACAATGTACGATTTTAGTGTTTCAGTAATGGCAAAGGATAAGTGCGATATGATAGCCTTGGCTCCTGTTCATTTCGTTTTCAATTCACCTGGTAAGTGCAGGTGCGCACCGGCCTCGGCCTTGTCTATAGCCTGGATGCTCTGGTGTGGTCTTGCATTCACCGCGCATTTTGCATTCTGGCATTCTGCTCTCTCGCTGCATTTCTTTCTGAATCTAACGAAACTGAGCTCRCATGTCCGTGACTTGTACCTGCAACTGCTCTTCTGCCTTCACCGRCATTTGCTTTGCGCCTTCTCCATGGCCCGAAAGAGAGGTAGACCACGCCGTGGCGCAGCCTGGGAGGCGCATAAGGCGCAGAGGCTTCGTAAGGAACAACTCGAACGGGCCTTGGCTCTTGCAATCTCAATCCTTCGGAAGAAATCCAGAGCAGAGAAACGGGCTCGGCTGGCCACCATTGCTGAGTCTGGAGTTGGATGCAGCTGAGATGTCATGGAGAAAGCACCGGGAGCGAGGCAGGAAGTTGGTACTAAGGAGGAGTTTCCCCCCTGCATTGTGGAGGAAATCCCATTTATGGAGGACTTGGCGACTATGGAGTTCATCCGAGTGGCAACCAAGAGGGAGGACTGCAAGCCCACTCCGGCACTGGTAGATTACATCCCCGGTTGTCTCGTGGAGGAAATACCCTGGCCTAGTGACGTTAATTGTAGCTGCCATAATGCCCAGGTGAGAGAAGCGGGCACGAAGGTTGCAGAAGATGCGGCGGAATAGAGGATGTTAGATGCGGGTTCTGGAGCGACGGTGAACTAGGGTGGCAGCGTGCATGGCTCACTCATCCGGGATGAACACCTAGCTCTCATCTTCGACCTCTGTGGACACCTGGCTGATCTGGAGCATTGGGCCCTCTGTATGGGTCAGAGAATGGACATGCTTCTCAATGCATTTTCCAATGCACAACCCAAACGGAAATGCCCCCTCTGCGCGCAAGATTTCGCCATCCTGGTTGGGACCATGCGGCAGACTAGCGAGGATGACAGGTCACTAAACACCTAGGTTTTTATGTTCTCTTGGTTCTTAGCTTTTATGTTACTGTTTTATATGTACTTAGACCATAGACATCTGTCCTGGTTTCCTCCGGGCAGGACAGATGCCACTTAGTTTTATGTTTGATAATGCTACTACTACTCGCTCCCTATACTTGCTAGTTTCCGATAATCGGCAACATTTTGGGTGATACCAGGCCTACTCTTTTGTATAACTCTGTAAAAGTTTTGTCTATCTAATATAGCAGGTTCCACTTTTTTATTTAAAAAAAGAAAATACATTGAATTGAGTTATTACTAAATTAATTATTATAAAGTAATACATTAGTAATGTAAAAATAAGTTAATGTGATATTACATAAATGAAATAATATATTAATGATGTATTAATTAATGTATTATATGTAAATAAATTAATTTATTAAAGTATTAATGTATTGATTAATTAATATTTTAATGTAATGTATAAATTAAAGTATCAATTGAATTGAGTTAATGTATAATATGATGTAGTAATGTAACAGGTAAATTAAAAAAATATTAATAATGTATTACTACATTAATTGAATAATACATTAATGTTATAAAGTATTGATGTATTAATTAAATAATACATCAATGATATATAAATTATTGTATAAAATAATAAATACAACTATTAAATGTATTAAATAATTGAAAATTTAATGTAATTTATAAATTAAAATATTAAAACATTAATGTATAACTTATTGTATGAATGTAATATTTGGCTATGTATGTCATTGTAATGTTGGGCTATGCATGTCACATTAGGTTCTATGCATCACATAGCAACACGGGGTTATGTTCGTCACATTGTCACGTTTGGAAATGTTTGTCACATTGTGACGTCACATTGTGTTGTTAAGCGTTACTACGTCACATTGCGACATTAAGTTATATGCAACACATAACAACAAGGGGTTATGTTCATCACATAGCAACGTTTGGAAATGTTTGTCACATTCTGATGGTAGAATATTCTCATGAACGTAACATAATGAGGTATGAGCATGAATGTCAGATATCAAAGGGGGTTATGTTCATCACATTGTGACATTAGAAAACGTTCATTTCATTGCAATGTAGGGTTATGTTTGTCACATTGCGACGATGGGTTCTGCACATTACATTGTGAGAAGGCGTTATATTCATCACATTGCGACATTTGAAAATGTTTGGCACATTGCGCAATTACAAGGCTAGGTTCATCACATTATGACGACAAGGCTATGTTCTTCACATTGCGACATTCGTATATGTTCTTCACATTCAGACGTTATTATGTTTATCTCAATACGACCTCCATTTTTGTTCGTCACACTGCGATGAAAGGGCTATGTTCATCACATTGTGACATTACTATTTTTGCGATGACATGGATATGTTCAACACATTGCCATGACAGGACTATCTTCATCACATTGCAACAAGGTTAGGTTCATCACATTGCAACGTGTGTATATGTTCATCACATTTCAGCGTTACTACATTAGACATATTTTGATATCCATTTATGTTTGTCCCATTGCGACGACAGAGCTATGTTCATAACATTGTGATGTGTGTATATGTTTGTCACATTGCGACATCACTATGTTTGAAATGACATATATATGTTCGTCACATTGCAATGAAAGGGATATGTTCATCAAATTATGACAACAAGGCTATGTTCATCACATTGCAACGTCAAGATATTTTCATCACATTTTGACATTACTATGTTCGTCACGTCATGACATCCTTTTTTCTATCACATTGCGACGAAAGGGATATGTTCATCACATTGCAATGTCTGTATATGTTTGTCACATTATGAAATTACTATGTTTGTGATGTTAGAGTTATGTTCGTCACATTATGATGACATGGATATGTTCATCAAGTTGCCACGACAACGTTATAATAATCACATTATGACGTTCGTATATGTTCGTCACATTTCGACATTACTATTTTCATCACATTACAACATTTATTTATGTTCATCACATTGTGACATTGCAAAGTTACTTTGTTCATCACATTGGTAGATTGCAAAGTTACTTTGTTCGACACATTCTGACGTTTGGAAATGTTTATCATCTTGCGACATCAAAATAAGTGCATCACAT
>ML863024.1:32068-42922 GCA_009831015.1 Picea engelmannii
TACCAATTCTCTGTATTGCAGATCTGCATTTGCAGCCTCTAGAATTCTACTTTTAATATCAGTCTGATACATGCTAATGGTTGTAGCATGTAATTCATGCACCCTCCTGCTGAGTGCATCAACCACTTTATTCTCATTTCCTTTGATATGCTTGATCTCAAAGTCATACTCACACAGAAATTCCAGCCACCTTCTTTGTCTAGCGTTTAAGGTTGGTTGATCAAACAAATATTTCAAACCGTTATGGTCTGTTCTGAGTTCAATCCTCCTTCCCATGAGTTAATTCCTCCATTTATTTAGAGCATGAACTATGGATGCCAAATCCAAGTCATGGGTTGCATAGTTCTTCTCGTGCTCTTTTAATTTCCTAGACTCATAACAGATTACAAATCCATTCTGACTGAGGACCCCTCCTAGTCCTTCTTTGCATGCATCGGTGCATACTATGAAATCTACATTTGGATCTGCAATCCTCAGGATTGGATCATTGGTTAACATCTGCTTCAATCGCTGGAAACTTTCCTCACATCCCTCTGTCCAGTGAAACTGTTTCCCCTTTCTTTGGAAGGAAGTGATAGGGTGAGCTATCTTGGAAAACCCTGCGATGAACCTTTTGTAGTAACCAACCCCCATGAAGGATCTAACTTCCGTTACATTCCTTGGCGCTAACCATTCTCTAATGGCTTCAATCTTCTCAGGGCCTACCGCTATCCCATCCTTCGAGATAATATGTCCCAAGTAATGGATTTGCTCCTGATAAAATGAGCACTTGCTCAGCTTGGCATACAGTTGGTGCTCTTAGCACCTGTAACACCATCCTCAGTTGTTGTTCATGTTCTTCTTAAATCCTAGAATACACCAGAATGTCATCCAGGAAGACGATGACAAACTTGTCTAGATAGTCCCTGAATACTCCATTCATCAAGATAATAAAAACAATGGGTGCATTTGACAGTCCAAACTGCACCATTGTGAACACGTAATGACCATACCTTGTTCTAAAGGTGGTCTTGTTGATGTATTCATCTTTTATTCTTACTTGGTGATATCCCGATATTAGATATATTTTCGAAAAGATCTTTGCATCCTTCAACTGATCAAATAGATCATCAATCCTCGACAGAGGATACTTGTTTTTCACCGTTACTTTGTTCAATTTCCTGAAATCGATGCACAATATCAGCGTTCCATCCTTCTTATTTATGAACAGGACTGGGGCACCTCAAGGTGTCATGCTTGGGTGTATATACCCCTTCTTTAGAATTTCTTCAAGCTGTAGCTGCAACTCTTTCAGTTCTGGCGCACTCATCCTATACGAAGCCTTTGACATTGGAGCTGCTCCAAGCATCAAGTTCACAGAGAAATCGATATCCCTTTTCGGAGGTAGTCCAGATACTTCCTAGAATACATATTCGAACTCTTTAAGTACCTCATGATCCTCAATACTTGACACCTTATCCTTAGGCGTTTCCCCACATGGGCTGCAAATAATTGACAGCCTTTGTTGTAGCACTTCTTCAACTACATTGTTGAGATTTCTCTAACAATAATAGCTCTAAGAATTCCTTGAACGACTCTCTGATTCCCTTCTTCATCTAAGCAAGTGAATTCCTTGTTCCGACAGTCCAAGATGGCATGGTTCTGGTCCAACCAGTCCATCCCAATTAGACAGTCATAAGAGCCTAATGACAGAATGTTCAAATCATCCTTCGTGCTCAGTCCATTCATGTCTACAGGATAGGACTTGACTAACTTCATGAATTTCCTCTTGGTTCCTATAGCTAGCTGCACTAACCAAGATTTTTTATGTTTGCTTCTTATCAAATGCAAACTTTCTACCACTCTAAGGTCTATAAAACTATGGCTAGCCCCTAAATCAACTAAAATAGTAAATGGTTGGTTTTTTATCATACCTTCTACTTCAATCATGTGCGACTGATACTCAGCTTGATTTTTGTCCAGAGCTGCATAGATCCTTGGAATTCTACTGCCCATGTCCTCCACCGTTTCAGTCTGTTGAACATTGTGGAGAACTCTTACTTTATCATTTCTATGGGGGAAATCCCTATACCTATGGTTTTATTTACAACCCGAACATTCCATAGGTGGTGGTCTTGACATTTTCCCACCCACTTCAACCTTCCTGGGCTCTCTAAGAGACGACTGTCCTTGAGGGCTATTTTTGAAAAGGGGTGGTTTATTTCCCTTCTGCCTCTGTTCTTTCTTGAACTTTTTCTGGTCATCCCAAGCCTTTCGAAAGCTAGGATTTTCTCTTTGTTGTTCAAATAAGCACTTCACTCTTCTTATTGTTTCTTCCATAGTATTTGGGTCATCATACTGAATCTTATCCCCAATAGGAGGCGGTAATCCACTCAGGTACCTTTGAATCTTGACAGACTCATCTTTGTTGAATGGAACATACTTCAGTAATTCCAACAAATTTCGTTCATACTCATCAATGGTCTGGTTGTCTAGCTTGAGTTCAAAGAACTCTTTCATCTTTCTTTCATAATATCTTTTAGTTAAGTATTTCCTCTCGAAATACCTCTTGAATTCTTTCCATGTGATGTCCCTTTCCCTGATGTGTTGCACCTGCACAAGTTGATCCCACCACATGGATGTCTTTCCCTTCAATTGATACATGGAAATCCTGCCCTCTGCATGAGAGGAATAATTCTGCAGTTGAAAGTATTTCCTCATACCAAGAAACCAAGTTTCAACATCTTCCTCCTTCTTATGTTCTCCATCGAACGTTGGAGGCTTGATCTTGTTCATCTCCCCTTTCAATTCATCCATCCCAGATCTCCTGTGCTTTCTGGTAGGAGATGGGATTGAACTACTGTGTGCTTTCCTACTGGAATGTTTTGGGGAGGGATGACGATGTCTACTGACACTCATTAATCTTATTTTCCTCTCAGGGGTCCTGCGACTCTCTGTCTTGCTTGAGTCAATCTCCTTTTCCAACTTATTTTCTATTCTTTCCAGACTCTTCAACATTCTTAAGTTGAATTCACCCTGCTTATCCCTGACTTTCATGAGCGTTCGGCTATCATCTCGGCGAGCCTGGGCATATTTCTGCAATCTTTCAATGATTTTCATCATATGTCCTTCCTTATCCATCTCTTTTCCTTGCCCATTTAGAGTTTGATCCTTCAACTCCCAAGTTGACATTCCTTCCTTCTCTTTCGTTCTCTGAATTGGAGGCAATACGCACCTCTTCCATTCTCTTCTCTCAACAACAACCCTATTCGGTTCTGGCACTTTCTAAGCTTCTACAAACACATGTGCAGACAACAAGGATTTGTCAGGTCGTCATTCTTAGCAAATTCCACACATTAAAAACCATTCAGATTTAAGAAAATGCTTCGACTTCACAAATTTTACAAGTTCTTCTCGGCTCTGTAATTTTCGGGTGATATCTCCCTCTTTCTTAGCCCCTACCCTCGTAACCAAAGGTCATGACCAAATGCTAGACTACTAGCTGCTACTTGGGCTTTCGACCTTCGAATAGTTTAAGGTACACACATCTATCTCCTGGAGTTTCGATTTATGGAATTCACGTAAATCGGGTGGATCAACGGTCCACGTTTACCCAACATCCAATGGTTAAAAATCCACTACGGTTCTTCCATCTTCGAAGATTACGGGACTTCGAAACTTCAGGTTTCAGGGTTTCAGTAACCGGGAGTTCGAAATGCAGTGACCAAAACCATTGGTCACTCCATTCCCCGAACTCCGATACACGAGTTCTTGTACAAGATCCAACGATCCTCGATGATTTGGATCTAAAGGTTCAGAACTTTTCGGAGTTTCGTGAACTGGGATTTCACGATGCAACGACTCCAAATCTGTTGTCACTTCAATCCCCAAATTCCGATATGGGGATTCATGTATGAGATCAATGACTGTGAGCCTCCCATGATATGATGGTCTAGATCTCTCCTAAGATTACACCTGTCAAATCTCTTCATCCCTAACTTCCTCTCTAGTTGGTTGGATCCGACGGCTCATGGGATTTCAACACTTCTTCCTCGAAGTGCTCCACCATTCGATTATACCCTTGTTAATCTCTTTTGTGATTCGGGACTTGGAGTGACCAAGAATTTGGCCTACGCTCTAAGTTCACGATCCCTGAATTCACAAAATGATCCAACGGATCAAACCAACCATGATCAACAACCCACATTTATTCTGGATCCTAGGGTGGTGAGTTTCTCCATCCACTAACTACCTTGCAACTTCTGGCTATCTTACGGTCCTCACGATTTCGTGAGTTCTCCATAGAGAATTCTGACCACCCAACTCTGCTTCAGAAGGACTTTTGGCCAATGACTTGGTACCCTCCTTCTAAACTTTCATCTACTTGATCCAAAGATCCCGATTCCCCACAATCTAATGACTCATATCTCATCAGCATTTTGCGTATCAGGATTTTGTGTGTCATGAGGTCGAAAGATTTTCCATCTTCGTCCTCCCTATTCCCAAACTGTCGATTTCTTCCTCAACAATTAATGGTCCAGATCTCTCTTCGATCGACGGTTGTGATCCAATCGTGAATTCGCGTTTCGTAAATTCTCACAAACTCACCCTTAGACCATTTCAAGTCACGATTCAATGAAAGGTTGATTTCTCTCCACGCGTCCTTTCTGATGGATGGTCCTGACGAATTCGATATTTCACGTATCGTGATTTCCACACTCTTGTGCAACTCTAAAGGGTTTTAAACCTTGTGCACGTTCTCCATATTTGACAGTTGTGAGGGTTATCCTTTCCTCTCGAACAGATTCTATGGCTCCAACACTTCTGGTGTGGAGTTCTTTCTCTCCCTGTGGCCATATACCACAATGACTGTAGTTTTATAATACTGCTACACCTCCTGAGCTTTGTAACATGGTCAAGTAGTCCCTTGACACTCAGAAACATTCTGAGGTTTGAAATTAGTCCTCCAGACACAATTTCTTCTCAAAACTTCGGTCCAAAGACCACTTATCTGGCCCATCTAGGCTCAGTGTTGAAACTAGGCTCTGATACCATACTGTAACATCCCCGACCATCAACCGCATGGTCGGTCCAACATTACTACGCGAAAAAACACTACCGTAACATATTATGCATTCTTATGAAATGAAATTTCTTAATTACAGTTAAACACAACATAAACACATTAATACCGTTAGCATACATAATCCACGACATTAACAATAATTCACGAATATAGTGGAATACATGTAAACATTGCTACAATCACCGACATGCATATTTAATTGAAATTATATGCATGAATATACTTATCTTTTAGACTGGATGTAATTCACCAACTATGTGTAGACCTCCCATGAACCTCCCAGCCTTAGACTGCGCTGCTCATCACTCTCAGTAGTAGGTCACCTCCGAGCTGGGACTAAGCTCCACCAGGTAGGGATTTGTTGGGCCCCAACAAATCCCCCTATATTTTTACAAAATTTAAAGGGCCCCTATTAGAATCTTGATCATTAAAACGAACTACAGAATCCATCTTTTCAAATAGTTCCATACCTTGGCTTGCTTTGAGACAAACTTAAGACATTCACTATAGTATGATATATTCATTACAAGACTATATGTCAAAAGTTAGAAAAGAGCATAAAAATCTCAATTTAAACAAAAACGTTAATTTTTATCAAATGTTTACTTTCATTTAAATTATGATTATGTGTTCTTTCTTTTATTCATTAGCAAGTTTGACTATTTTGAATAATAGATTCAATACTTCATCAAATAATATCTTGGTTGGTTTTTCATTTTCATGAAATCATTTGGTGATATTAATTAATTAAATTCTTTTTTCATTTTGCATCTCATTTTAAAATAATAATAATAAAAGAATTATCTATCATTTGTTTGATTTTGTAAAAAGCTAAAATTAATATTTTTTCTTCATTAACTTAAAACTTCTAGATCATATTTGAAAACAAATTATAAATAATTTTTGTTTATAAGTTATAGTTAGTTTAAATTCATTTTTTATTTTTCTAGATTTTGTTTTATTCACATTTTTTAGGTTATTAACTTAGGTTTCTTTTTGTTTCAAAGGTTTCTATTATCAAATATTTGATACAGATCTGATCATGGCTTGATTTTATTATCCAAATATGTTCACGATGATTGATCCAAAAATAATTTTGGATTGCTACAAATAATTTTATGAGCAACAACAGATAAAATTTGGAAAGGCGTCAAGATTAGACAGGCAATTTTACAGAATTGATTGCAACCAAACCATGAGGAATTTGAAGAAACGGTTGAAAACATAGAACCAAAATGGACCCATTTACCTTCCGTGTAGAGATGTTC
Source organism: Picea engelmannii (assembly GCA_009831015.1). NCBI lineage: Eukaryota > Viridiplantae > Streptophyta > Pinopsida > Pinales > Pinaceae > Picea > Picea engelmannii. The sequence goes on from ML863024.1 coordinate 38,402, forward strand.
CCAAACAAATGCACGATTTGAGAGATATTTGGGTCTCTTTTAGAGGAAAATTTCAGGTGGTGAAAATTAATAGTAACGCCTAGACTGTTCATTCATTTTATAAATATATGAGAAAGATCATAGCCAATGCATTGAAGAATTGGAGAGGAGGATTTTAATCCTTTCTCTTTTGTATATTATTGTTTTTGCAAACTTTTTATTTCTTTTCAAATGGAGTAATGGATGGTTGGAATCTTTGGGAGAATGGACGAATATTTTTAAAGAAGAATATAGAATTCCAAGTTGCTTAATGGCTTTTGTCCTGTGAGTAAAATAGTTTTATTTTCATTATAATATATTCATATTCTTTGAATCATTGATTATGCATTGATTTAAATAGCTTTAGTTTTTTTTTATCAATACATGGTTAATTATTATCATTTATGTATTAATTTTTCCAATCTTTAAAGTCTACTATCCAAAACATTTCTTCCAGGACTACAGAATGGACAAGTGATTCCAAAAACTTAATAGAATGACATATATGCATTTTGGCTTTAGCCTTTTGTTTATAATGTTGTTATTTATGTTTTTTTAATCTTGTTACATGTGCAGGTCTGATATCTTTAGATTAAATAATCTGTGATGTGTAGGAGGTTTATATTATAAATGTCATCTATCATTTGCTTCATCAAAATACAAATGTTGTGATTATATCTTCGATTTAAATAATGAGATTTATCTTTGAGTTTTAAATTGAATGATAAAATGCATAGATTGTTTCCAGATTTATCTTGTTGTAATCATGTATAATTATAAGATCACAGGGTTATGTTTGTGTTTCCTTTTCTGTCATTAAAACCTAAGTTGTCAATACATGTTCTGAATTTATTTAGAACAGTCATAAGGTTCATTGCAGATTTCTCTCTTGGACGTGGCAGTTGGATGTTCACCACTCATGCAGATGCTTGGATACACTTTACTAATTCACTGACAGGATAACTTCTTTGTATGTTTCTGTCATTTACATATCATTAAAACTAGAATGTATGGTTCATCTTTGACTATCCACATGTTCATGTTTCATTAACTTTTTTTTTTGCAAGATTATTTAAATTTATAAAAGAAAAACAATAAATATTTTTATGTGCTTTCTTTATCTGCTGCCTAGAAGCAATCATTTTTCACATTGATTTTCGTAAGTTTCGATTAAAACTTTCATCTTGTAAATCATTTAAATAAACGAGACTTGTATATCTTCTTCTTAAATATAACTACTATAGTTACATTTGAACATATGTACATATATATATTGTGTTTAGTAATTAGTTAGTTATTTCTCTCTTTTATTCGTTTCTTTTAGGATTCTTAGATTGGCTAACAGAGTCATTAAACCCGTCAGAATGAGTTACACCAAATGGCTTGGGTTATTTAGACAACCCTGAACTGGACTCGCTCTTCCAATTGACGGACGGTCAATTCCACCCGTCAACAAATGGTGCTAGAAGGAGGGCCAAGGTAAATTTAATGATTAAATGTTTCACCCCTTAACCTTTCATAATTCCAGATTTATAGATCCTTATTTTGTGTTATCTTGAAATGCACTAGAAGACAGTCCAGACGGACAAGCTAACCTTATAGGAGTCTTTGTTTCGAATTCAATTAATTTCCCATGGCTCCCCAAATCACTGTGTTGGAACATGCTTTCCACTTCTAATTACTTAATATTCCCAACAAGACAGTCTCTCTCTTGTCCAAACTCACCTTTGATGGTGGGGGGAATGTATCTGCAAAAGACCATATTAACAAGTTTTGGTGTAAATACATCAAGCATGATATTTCTGATTTAAAGGTTTTGTGCAGATTGTTTACTTTTACTTTCAGGGGTCGAATTAAACATTGGTTCGAGTCTTTTCTAGCATATGACATTTTTGATTGGTTTCAATTTGTAGATGAATTTTTAGATACTTTTGAAATCTATGATTACAATCATGTGAAGAATTTCAGACTTTGCTAATCAATGGCGATTCATCTTCAAATGGCTTTTCGAAAATAATCCATCATGTTCTTTGTAAATTTAATCTTGATGACATGTCTTTTTTATTAAATCGCCTCTATGATGCTTGCATCCAGTCATATTTGATTGCAAATGATGAAGCAATTATAAATACTATCACTCAATTGCAAGAAGAATTGTGTTCACAGGATGAGAGGGATCCCTCCGAAAATGTTGAACAAGCAAGGGAGGTAAAATCTATTTAAAATGTTCTTACTGATAATCAAAATGGTTTTTCCTCTAAATCATTGTATTTTCAGTCCCTGACCATCGTGGAAGAAGATTTGATGTTGGGTCAAGGTGAATGTCCTCGTTCTCCTAACTCTTTCTCTAATTAGTATTTAAATTTGGTTATTGAAGAAGACTTAGGTGATGAAGATGATCTTAAGCATTCTAACATTCAAATGAAACTGATTAGAGATGTAGATCTACAATTGGAAGAAGAAACATTAAATCCTCATCTACAAATCGTACCTTATCAACATGAAAGATCAGATGTTTTCCATGAAAGTTTTGAATTATCATATTATGTTGAAGAATTTATCACCAAAACAGAGTGAAAGTTTTAAGGAAAATGAAGATGAATGTCTTGAGAATACCATTGTTAAATATCATAGCTAAAGATATTCTTTTCATGTGCTTATTTCTGATTCCTTTTACTCTTTATATCCCGATCTCTTCTTAGATTCTGGTGGATTTGATACTTTACCCACGATATCTTACTCTTTGCCACCATAATCCAATCTTTTCAATATGCCAAAATTTGGTGAAACTAATTCCAAACATAATACTTATCAATTTGGATTTGATGCTCTTTCGCTTTCATCACTCGAATGGAAAAATGACATGTCGCAAGATGATTTTACATGATTTATTTTTGAAAAAGACAATGCACTCATCCTTATGGAGATCGAATATTCGTTCTGTTAGCACTTGGTAAATTTCCTAGAGTTTGAAACGGAAGAAATTTACAAAGGTAACTTTATCCAACCACTTTTAAAGCTGGGAATCTAGCCCTTCCAGCTTCAGAGAGGGATCTCTCTATATGATTTAGCTTTGTTTTTAACTTCAGATGTTAGGCTAGGTAAAGAAACAGGTAGGTTTTGTTGTAAAAAATTGTTTTTGAATTGGTTGAGACAGTCTACACCTCCATTGGGCTATGGGATCTGTGTTATAACAAACATGAGATACAAACCATAAGCGTAAAGGAAAACTTCCACAGGGCGAGATAATATACTCACTGGATCTTTAATAGTTTAAATGATGGACAGAAGAAAAGATGAGAAAGATAATTCAACTAAGAAGCAGTTAAGAATTCCTTAATTGAAAACCTCAGAAGATAAACATTAAAACCTTTAAAGTCGGAAAAAGGGTATCTAAGATAAATCCTGCAGCATACGTTACTTTTAAAGATTAGTTTTAGAAAACAATATGATCACAAAGAAAGAAAAAAAATCAACTTAGAGAAAAATGTCACCAGTGAATACATGCAAGAATCCTGTAAAAGTGTTTCCTCTTTACTAATGGCAGATCTCTTCAAAAATAGTTATAGTCTGATAGCATCAGGGTGTAAAGATCAACAACCCTCAATACTTCGAAAGGTGAGGTATTTATAATTCAAATTACAAACATTCCTGTCATAACTGATCAGGACGTGCTCATTCTATTTTTAGTCTAACTAATTTAACTAATCAAAACTGCTTGATGACTTGGTACAACTGCTTGCGGAATTTCTGGGGTAGGTCATTGGAGAGGTTCCCGTGCAACCTCTTCTGACTGGACAGGTGATTGGACTTGGACATCTCATCTGCTAATCGAGCAGATCGCAGAGTTCCTCCCATTTGATATGACTAGGCACGGTGACTTTGAGCAGTCTCCGATACACTTCGTCCATTTCCGTATATTTGGCGAATGTGGGCTTGGTGAGGAATATGTATCGAATCTCGTGTTGGATGTTGATGTCAAATTGAAGGGCATCCAGGAATGCTTTTCCAGTGATGCTCCCTTGTACGCCTGCGAACTTTGAACTGTCCTTAGACACCTCAGCCAATCTCTTCTTGTAATTCGGGAGTGTCATTAGTTTGTCATTAATGAACTTTAGACCAGGTAGGCCTTTCTTTTGGAGAGCATCAATCTTATTGAAAAACTTTTGTACCCCCAGGTCCATGGTCTAAACTTTTTCTTATAGTTGAAGCATTAATCCCCTTTTGGTCAGAACTCTTTTGACCTCAAGGATGGTTTCTGTTCTGTCCTCTATATTCAACTCTTCTAGCTCTTCTCTAGTCTTAGAATTAAGGAATTTGATGATATCATTTGCCTGAGCTGGTCTATCTCCCAATTCTACTCTGATTTTCTCAATGGCCTGTTTGCTCCTCTGTAGAAACTCATTCTGTTCAAACATAATTTGGATCATGGGCCATATCTCATTTATGGACTTTGTGATATCTGTCCATACATTTTCTTTGACCTCAGCCAAAGTCTTTCCT
>WSFP011419354.1:0-23215 GCA_009831015.1 Picea engelmannii
CCATAGTATTCTCCTCTCTTGGAATAAATGAAATGTTGAAAGCTAAGAAGAAATTGTCAATTAGGTCCCACACCTCATTTCTATAAGTCTTAAGCCTAGGGTGCTTGGCTTGATAAATATTTTTGACCTAATGAACAATTAGTTCAGCATCTCCAAATACTGCTAGCTCTTCAATCCCCATGTCTTTCGCAACCCTTAAACCCAAAACAAGATCCTTATACTCTGCCACATTGTTGGTAGCTTCAAATTATTGTTTATAGGACAAAGATATAGCCTCTTGACAAGGTGACAAAAACCACTCCAGCACTATCCCCTTCCTTAGAAGAGGCTTCGTCGAAGAACATCTTCGACACATAAGTAGTTGGGTGAGGTATTTCACAAAAAGAAATGGGTTGTCTTTTGATTTCAAGAGGAGCTTCAGAAGCATCTGCGAGCTGCAATATGTTGGATCCTAAGTCAATTTTCAAACCAAAAATAGGATGGTTGATGGGGTTTGCTTCATTACTCATGATGTACCCGAGTTGCGCTTCCCTGTAAAGTCTACTTTATTCACCCCCGAACATAGGAATGGTGGCGTATGAAAGGTCCATCTGCAAGGTTCCCCCCAGTCTCTTTATCCAAGATCTAGATAGGAGCATTCCAAACTTAGGGGGAACATCAGCCACTACGATATCCATGAATACACTCTTCATCGGCAGTTGGAACAGGGACACGGCCAGGTCTTTGATAGCCCCAAGGCACTTCACCTTCCTGGAATTGAAAGAATACATGTCGTGGTAGGTTTCTGTGACTTGAAAGAATACATGAGATGCTCCTGAATCCATTAAGAATTTATGCAACACCTTATCATGGATGTTCAATGAAGTGTAGAAGGGAGGGGAGGAATCATCTCTATCTTCTACCAAAGGTCCTAATATGACAGTTGGATTTTCATCTTGAAAATTGACTGAGTCTGTGGGATGAGACGTAGGTTTAGACTGCAATAGTTTAGAGAGGCTCCTTTTGAAATCTTCATGCTTGACTAGTTTTGAAAGGGGTACAGGGATTCTAAGTTTTTGGATTTCATGGTCAAAATTGAAAAAGGGAGAGGGCTTCATAATTTCCTTTGCTTCTAGGACGAGACCTTTGACCATGGATGAGGGTTTTTGTACCTCATTTTCTTTGCTACTATCTGCCACATTTTTGGTGAGCTTCTCTGCTCTGGTGGGCCGATCAGGAACATCAGGCTTTCCTTCTTTCTTCTTATACCTGAGGTTATACTTGTTTGGGTTGCTACTGGTCTTTTCCCCCTTGCTCAACTCATTTAATTGACTATCCATGAGAGACTCTTCATATGCAGTTTGGGTTAAATGAGGAAATGATGAGGTGTCCCCAAGACAATGAATTTCAAGGTCAAGCTCTTCCTCCTCTCCTTCTTCATCAGTAACAAGGTTATTTTGGAGAGGAGCCTGAACTTTCTGGTCATCTCTATCTCTGTTTCTTTGATCTCTTTGGATGATTTGGGGGGTGTTAGTTGGTCTTCTGAAACTACCCCTATTCTCAGTATTTTGGGAATTTCTATAGCCCTACCTTCCTTATAATTCGATCCCTTCCATTCTAGCAAAGAGTGACTTTAGTAGCTTGGTCATTTCATCTGTTTGAGGGGGGGCGACAGAGAAACTTGAAGTTGGAGTTTCAGACCTACCCTTTCCTCTGTCTCTATCAGCTTTACCCCTAAGTTTGTCAACTACCAATATATTGGATTCTACTTCAAGGGTCGCATCTTGCATATGAGCCAAGGAGGTATCTCTTCTTTCTCTCAACAGGAGGCAAAAATAAGGGTTGAAAGCACTAGCATAAGTCATCTTGGCAGAAGTTTATGTAGGTTTAACTTCAATGGGAATCTTTTTATACATCTTATTAAATATCTTCGAGAAGTCTAAAACAAATTCCCCCTCTTCTCTTTTAAGAGACCCAAATTCTGTAATATAATAAAGGAGATCTTTTTTATTCCCCCAATGTCTTAGTAAGGAATCATCCAGAGCAGCAATCTCGTCAATAGATCCAGGAGGCAAGTCCTTAAGCCAATCCTTGGCATCACCATCGAGGCTCTATACAAAAACTCTCATCCACACATCTTCATTTTTGATGTCCTAAATCTCTACAAATCTATAAACGGATGAAAGGTGCTCTTCTGCAGTCACGTCTCCCTCACCCATGAATTTGGGCATGTACTTAAGGTAATCTGTGGCTGGGAGAGCATTCATAGGCTAAGGTAAAACTAGGGGGGCATATCTAGCAGCTAATATCTCAGCCATTTTATTCCTAGGAGGATTAGCACCTGCCATTTGGACGTGAACTAGAGGAGAACCAGGAGGAGATGGAATTCAGACACGTGAGGCTGGGGCTGTGCTTCCAGGAGAAAAAGGAAACAACAAAGGATTTGGAGAAAAAGTCGTAGGGCTTGAGGGATCAAATTTTTCCATCTCTGTCAAAACAACAACTATAATAGGAGGAGGAGGAGTGAAATTGGGAGAGGGGAAATCAGTAGGAAAAATCCCAAAATTTAAACTTTTAGAAGCTCCAATAGATGGTGTAATAGGAAAATGAGAGACAGTTACTAGAGTTTCTATAGGAGGATAGTAAAAATCATCAGAAATACCTGGTTCAATAGAAGAAGTGCCTTCCTCAAGGGTGGACCATATTCTAATAATTTTCTCTGGGTCAGCTTCAGGTGTTGCTAAAGGCAGTTGTGGAGTAGACCTTGTGTGTCTACCTCTAGAAGCCACAGCTGAAACAGTGGAGTCGTATTAGTGGAGTTGCCAGGTGCACAGTTGCAATCTTCAATGTACTGAGTTCTGATGCACCTTCATAATCAATAGGCCTTGTCATTCAATCCTAGAGAACATCTTCAATTCATCCCCGACAACGACACCAGAAATGTTAGCACTAGAAGTCACCTCTGGATTACGTTGAAGGTAAGCCCAGTACCCGTCAGAGTTTTATGTCACAGGTTGGTTTTTAAAGAGGTCAAATGGGCGCAGACTTAGGATGATATTGTTTTAACTCATAAAACTGGACTAGCATGCATAAGCAATTGAGGTCTGGAATCAACTTCAGTCAGTAAGTTGGAGTAAGGGTGAGTAGAGGGAATACTTTGGTGAGGAGAGTGTAGAGATCTGTCATGGACATCGGGTCTTCCAGCAGCCCAAAGAGGAAAAACTTAAACACAAGATCTTCTTGAATTCAAATCTCAAAGAAACTGAAAGGAATTATGACAACGCTATGATCAAACATTCATCATAATATAATCACAACAATTCATGTGAATCAGTCACTCGTGAAATCTTTCAGTATCAGAGGGAAACAAGAGGGAGCAAGAAATCTTACTGTCATTAAATAAGAATCCTCAACTACAACGCATAACCAAAGAACCATAAGCTTCATTTAAAACTTTACAATACGGGAGCCTTGCTCTACCATCGACCATAAAAAAATATCAAAACTGAGTATTTATACTCGGAACAGTTGCCACCACCAGGAGTGTGACCTGGCCACTACAATCAAATCTTTGCATCTGCATCTTCTTCGATCAGTATGTGCATGTATTCTTCTGTTAGACGCGAGCTCAGATCAGTATGGGCTTTGCAGAAAAATCTGCTGACAAGGGAACTTTGGGCTGACAGTCTGCCTCCACGGCCAATTCTTCCATGCTTTTCATTTATGTGGTGAAACGAGGTTTCAACCACTTTCTCTGCTTCCATTAACTACTTTCATCAGGATCTGGACAGAGTCTGACATCCATGAATGTTCCCAGCGATCCTCACGATTTCTTCCAATCGATCTCGGCACCTCGAAACCACACAGATCCTTTCCTGAGACCATCGCGGGTGATTTCGGCCTTTAGCACAACCCCCTCCATCGTTCCATGCGACCTCAGGCCATGACCTGGGGCTCACTTGTGAAATTTTGGGATTTTTCATCTTGGGAATTTTCACTCCATTCAATCTCAAAAATCTCGATGCTCGATCTTGCGAAATGGCCTATCCAGATCAATAATCAGACTCGCTTTGAATTTGACAGCCAGGATCAGTTCCTTGAACAACTTCAGCCGCCTGCCATTTAATAGGTGCTTACTTTTATTTATCGTCATGCTTTCCATACGATCCCGGGCTGTGATTGTGGGCCTAATTTGCAAGCGCTTCGTGATTTCGCATTTCATGAGTTCACACTATGTTCCATGCTAAAATCTCTTAGTCGGGAAATCACAATCACTCGAATCAGGTGACACACGTCCCTTTGCATCGAACGAATCTTGTTGATTTCGGATCTCGGGGGTTCGGATCTCTCACAAATACTTCAACAATGTTTCAAACTCCCAATTCCCATGATTATTATTTGTCGTTAATATATGAACATTGAATATCCCCACCAAACCGAACTTGCTCGCTCGCTTGATTTGGGCCCATAACAAACCATTTTAAGTGTTGTGCTTGTGCTTATGGGTGCGGCCTCTGTAAATGAATACTTGGATGACTGACTGAGGGCTCAGGAAGGCAACAGGATCAGTGATAGAGACAGAGAGAGAGAAGTGATTGACCTCAGAGAAAATAGAAAGGCTTAGGGCCGACACCTCTCAGGCAGGCAAAAAAAGAAAACTATAAGCTGAAAGGAAAAAACCTTACGATTGGGTCTGCAAAAGGAGGAGAGACAGGCAAAATTACAGATTTAGGCAAAAGCCCCATATTCACAAAACTCAGACAAGTTTATGTGATAACACCCCATATAACATTTTTCTCCTTTGATATCATTGAGGATATATACATTATTTAAGGTTCTATATGCATTTTGCACTAATATTCCCGAGCCTTTCTTCCTTATCTCGCAACCTTGAGAATCAAACGTGAGAGTGTGTCCTTGATTAGACATTTGACTGGCATTGAGAAGATTATATTCCAAACCTTCAGCATACAAGACATTCTTTGTTTTGGTCTTTCCATTATAAAAAATAAGAGTACATTTTTCGGCTATCCTTGCGGTAGCATTACCTCCAAATGTTAAAATGTCTTCGTTTACTTCCTTCAAAGTGTGAGACTTGTTCTTGTCCCCTTTCATGTGGCTTGAGCATCCACTGTCAATGTACCCTCTGTTCCCTTTGTTTTGAGCATGAAGGGAAATTTGCACAAGCATACATTCCTCCTTCTTTTGCTTTTCTTTCTCCTACTTTCTTTTCCAAACTCCTGTGGGTTCTTTCTTTTGTTTGGCAAGGGTATCTTCTTCTCTATTTTGTCTAAAAGTTTCCACTAGGCCACTTCTACAAAACTGTGTTGTTAAAAATATATATCAGTATCAGTCCCACACTTAGTCAATAATAGGTTTCATCTTCCTATAGATATACACTAATATAACAACATGACAACATGCATATACTGGACTATGAGCTAAAGCACAAATAACCAAGCAATCTGAAATATAAACCAGCAATAAAATACCCATAAACAATAGGCTAATTCACACATTTGGCATCATGAATATGGGCAATAAGTTATGAAGAAAAACTCAGAAAAAGAGGACATATTTGAGGAGAAAGAGTACTTTATTCATCTTTAGGAAAATCGAAACTTTTACAATAACAAATAATATCAGCATAAAACACATGTTGCTTCTCCACTTCAACAAGTTACTTTTCTATACAAACAGTTCCAGACTGTATCTAGGGTAGAATGCCAACACTATATAGCATGTACGGCCCAGGACAACCAATAAATCTCCACAAACAATCACAAATCTATATAGAAACTCGTGCCAAAAGAAACAATATGATATAGAACAAAAAACTCATCAAATATGCATAGAAAATCGTGCCAACCTGTTGTAAATTCACTGGCTCAATTTCAATGCCTCTTCTTTGCTGTACAACCAGCCTACACAGTTGTACGACCTCTTCTGTAGCTGATGTACGCACTGAAATAAATGTTTCAAATACTATTGGGTTGCGTGCCAATCCCTCTCCTAGGGATGCATGCCAAATCTCCTTTGATGTAGCTCTTCCTCCAAGAAAGAAATCTCTCTTGGGAATCATGTCTCTTCATCTCCCCTCTAAGTCTCCTCAAAAGTTCGCTCTCTCTCTCCCTCTTGATCTACCTTTATTCAATTTCTAAGGGTAACTGTCCTAACCCTTGGTCTTCCAATGAGATTGATGGTCAAGATTAGATCTTTCCCTGATGAGATCAACGGTCACGAATTAATCATTTTTTGAGGTCACTTAAGTCACTAAAGTGAGCCATAACATCATAAAGTCACTTTTACATTTAAAAATTAAAATACCCAACTTTATAAAGTTACTTTATAAAAACACATTATAAATTCACTAGGGAGAAAATGTGCTCGGTTACTTCTACATGTTGGGCGTTGCCAATGCAAAAGTACCTTTGAGCTACCAATTCTAACACTCCCTCTTAGCGAGAGAGGTATTTCTGGTACCATCACCAGAATCTGTCTCCAACTCATCAGCTGCCATATCTTCTCCCCCTGTATTAGAAGTCTTTACTCCCTATAAACAGGAATCCACTACTCCCATTGCACTAGAAGCCTCTGTTGCTACCTATGTTGCTCCATGAACTGAAGACATGCTCCAGGGAGACTGCACACTCTCTTGAGCATCCATCTGTATCCACTCATGCCTGCTAAGTCTTCTGAGAGTCTCTAAAGAGGATTGATTCCTTGATATCAATTCTCTCTCTCGTGCAACTTGCCTACTCTACGACACAAAATCTGAGTCCAAATATCCATTGGATCCCAACACATGTCATCCCAACAACCTATACAACCTCTCATACCCGACACCAAGCATGATTGTTGTGTTTGTAATTGTTCCCATAGGATATAAAAACACATGTCCACCATAGAAGACAACTCCAAATCCACTCTCATCCAAAGCTGACATTGAGAGCAAGTTAACAGTCAACTTTGGAATATTCAATACCTCGACAACCTCTAGAAAACCTTTTGAATCTAATTGGAATATAACACTTCCAACCCCCTTTACTGCAAGTTGTGGGCCAACACCATAATTCACATTACAATTTGAGTCTATATTTGTAAGAGTAAGGAATACTGACATCATCCACATCATGTGTCGAGAAGCTCCACTGTCCATGAACCACAACTCAATGTCCTCGAACACAAGGCAACCACTGCCCACAGGACCAGTCATGAGAGAAAACTCCCTCTCATATCTCTCAACAAACTCTGCAAACTCTGTTGATGCTAACACCTATGGTTCCGACTTCTTCTTCTTCTTATTCGGACATTGACTAGTGTAGTGGCCAGTCTTGTGACATGCAAATCATCTCACCTTGCTCGTGTCCTTCTTCTCATTGTTCTTTCCCACAAGAGCAATGTTTTTTTCGTCTACACCATCCACTACCTTTTCCTAAGACCCTCCTAGTTCCCCTCCTGTGTAAAGTCATCCTACAATATGCTCCAATCAAGGAGCTTCTCTCTCCCCACCACACACTTCATGAAAACCTCCCACTCCTTGGTGAAGCCTTTGAGGGCCTTACACACCAACTCTGAGTCAGGAATAACTTCTCCAATAGCTGCAAACTTTTCCTTCACCTCTGCAACTCGGGTGAGGTAGGTGGTCACACTCTCTCCCTTGGAAATCCTAGCACTATTGAGCTTGTCTCGGGAGCCATTTTTCGGTTCTCTCTCTTTGCCACATATAAACTCTTCAATGCATCCCACATCTCTTTGGTTGTCTTCTTCTCAGCCAAGTGTGGAATAAGGTGGTCTCTGACTCCATCCAAGATGATTCTCTGAGTCTTGGCTTCCTTCACTTCATGGATCTCCAGAGCTATGGGATCTGACACAGGTACTTACACAACGATGTTTGCAAACAACCACAACTTATTCTCCTTGAGAACACTTTTGATTCTCACCTTCCACTGCAAGTAGTTGGAGATCCCCTCCAACCTATCTTGAAACTTGATGTTGGAAGTCATCTTTGTCCACCTGACAAGGAACCTCTTCTCCCTTCTTCAAGAAAATTCCCCAACAAATCACTTGTTGTCCCAAGTGCCAAAGCTGCCCACTGAACTTTGGAGCCCTAGCTCTAATACCATGTTAAAAAAATATATCAATCCCACACTTAGTCAATAATAGGTTTCAACCTCCTATAAATATACACCAATATAACAATATGACAACATGCATATACTGGACTATGAGCTGAAGCACAAATAACTAAGCAATCTAAAATATAAACCAGTAGAAGAATACTCATAAACAATAGGCTAATTCACACATTTGGCACCATGAATCTGGGCAATAACTTATGAAGAAAAACTCGAGAAAAGAGGACATATTTGAGGAGAAAGAGTACTTTATTCAGCTTTAGGAAAATCAGAACTTTTACAACAACAAATAGTATCAGCATAAAACACAGACTGTTTCTCCACTTCAACAAGTTACTTTTCTATACAAACAGTCCCAGACTGTATCTAGGGCATAATGCTAAGACTATATGTTGTACAACCCAAGACAACCAAAAAATCTCCACAAACAATCACAAATCTATATAGAGACTCATGCCTAAAGAAACAATACGATACATAACAGAAAAAATCAACAAATCTACATAAGAAATGGTTGATCCAGGTGGATATTGGTGGCCACCCACCTGTTCCAACTTCCAACTAGCTCATCTCGACAGTTTTTCAATTCAACACATTTCTCTGTAATGGGGAAATTTCTTTGTAATTGTGGTTTCTGCACTTACGGAGATGTCCTAAAGCCCTACACAACATCCAGGTGGATATTGGTGGTTGCCCACCTATTCCAACTGGTTTATTTTGGAAGTTTTCATGTCAGTACATCTTTTTGTACTTCCAGGGCCGTTTTGGGGCTCTAAATAGTGTTTTCTTGGTTTGCCACAATCAAACTATAGATAGAGTCGGAGTTTGACAACATAATGCATAGTTCTCGAAAAGACCTTTCCAACAGGCTATCACACATCTAAAACAGAGATCGTATGCAAAAATTACGACCCCGAGAAGTGAATGTACTAACTTACCCTAATGGGGCCCACATAACTTTTGGCACTTCATCTCCTAGGGTTATTTTTTTATGTATAGGGTTTTGGCATTCATGTTTATCATAAAAAGGCCTTCAGAGCCTCATTATAATCATCTTCTTGTGAATGAGCATAGTCGTCACATCTCTTCTCAGAGATAAAGCTGCCACCATTCTAACGAGTCTTGCACTCTGTATTTTTACAGTCTCTATACATTTATTTCATTAATAGAGATAATGTATTGATGCATTTCTCTGTTTATGAAAGTTTTTATGTGTATTTCATTGTGATATCTCTGTTTTCATTTCGTTCCAAAAATAATCCAGATCAGTGGTATCAAACCAGGCTGCTCTTGATTGTTTTTCAGTGCATGTCCCCGATGAGGTCCGAGTATAGAAAGTTGGGTCTCGAGCTTGTCTCTCTTGAGGAAAATTGCTCTTGCACGCCCAAGAAACCCTTTATGGTGGCAAAAAAAATGGCGGAGCAAAAGATTCTATTAACCTGTTACTTGAGCAATCTTTCATGCAACATAGGGACGAAATGATGGATAATTTTTCCCACATCCTTCAACGCCTTCCGACAGTAACATGTGCATATTCATCAAGCGACCACTTTGGAGGAACCTCTCCCTTCAAGGTACAAGTTAATTTTGATATTATCGTATTTGAAGGTCAAATAGATGTGGATGCCTTGGAAAAATGGTTGAATCTACTATAAGGTTATTTCTTTGTTCACAATTTTTCTGACAGGGAAAAGATCACCTTTGCACTCCTCAAGGCTCTCCCCCATGTCAAACATTGGTGGGAAACTTACTGGGAGAAAATTTCCACAGAAGAATCTGGAATATATGGCGCCAAGCCCACTTGGGATTTTTGTGTGGATGCAATCAAGGAACAATTCTACCATGTTGATAACTATGAATACCAGTGCATGAGATGGACCACATTGCGGCCATAGAAGAGCCAAACAATGTTGAAGTTCACAAATACTTTCCATACCTTTCGCACCAAGTTGGGTATAAAAGACTTCGAGCAACATCTGGTTCTAAAATATCGTGGGGGTTTGCATAGCTACATCCAAACTGAAATGGATTTCCTAAACATCTCATCATTGGGAGTTGCCTATCAATATGTTGTCAAAATTGAGCATAAATTTAGGCACTAGAACAAATGGGGGTTCAGATTTTCAAATCTGCAACAACCAAAGCATGGTAAAGACGGCCCTAACCAATAGCCTCCCAACAACCAGTCAAAGACATAAGAAATGAAGGGTAAAGGAAAGAGGAAGAATGACATTGGGAAGTGGTGCGACTTCCACAAAATCCCTTGGCACAACATTGATGAATGTCACTTGAAACAATCATTGGTGGTCGAGCTCAAAGACAAGGAGCCGAACCCTGATTCAGAATCTGATCCATAAAATATTGAAAATGGATAGATCATCGACGTAGAACCCATTGCTACTGTCACGACCACAACAATTCAACCAGAAGAACAAGTAGATCCTAAAGAGGGGGAGAGCCTCTTCCATTCACAGATGTGGGTGAAGGGGACCCCGTTGCATTTCATTGTTGATAGTGACAGCTAGAAGAACTTCATCTCAGTTTAGTTCGTCAAACAGTTGGGGTTGTCGACAACACCACATCCGCAACCACACAACATTGGGTGGCTTCACCAGGGATGGGATCTCTGTGTCAGCCAACGGTTTTGCCTGTCCTATGACATCAAGCCCTTCAAGGATGAGGTAGTGTGTGATGTTTCCCCTCTTAATGTTTGTGATGTTTTTTTGGGCCAACCATATATGTAGAAACATCAGGTTGTTTATGAGTCTCGACCCCGTAGTGTCATTATTACTCTGGGGGGTCAACTCTACAGGATACCATCGGTAGATCCGACTACTACTCCACCAAAAGAGTGATGCAAGGTTATCTCTCATACTGCAAAATTCATCCTCTTCACATTCGGTTCAAAGGATGCATAAAAGGCCACTACAACCACTGTAACCTCAACACCTTCTATCCAGCATAAGCATATTGCAGAAGAGAAAGCATATATTGTTTCTTCACCTAAAATGGTGCCTACATAGTGCCCCATCAAGTCCAGAGACAACAAGTTGGTGGAACAGATTCAACCTTGCCAACAACTGGTTCATGACAGCCTTCCACAGACTAAGCAGCGCAACTTCTCCAACAAGGCACACAGCTCACCAAGATTCAGATTCAGAAAATGCTTTCCCCTCTTCCCCGGGTACTCAACGTAATGGAGACCATTGCTTCCTAAGGGAGGAGGATTGATCCAGGTGGATATTGGTGGCCACCCACCTATTCCAAATTCCAACTGGCTCATTTGGACAGATTTTAAGTTCAACATGTTTCTCTGTAATGGGGACATTTATTTGTAATTATGGGTTCTGCACTTACAGAGCTATCCTGAAGCCCTACACAACATCTAGGTCAATATTGGTGGCTTCCCACCTATTCCAACTGGCTTATTTTGGAATTTTTCATGTCAGTACAACTTTTTGTACTTCCAGGGCCATTTTGGGGATATAAATAGTGTTTTCTTGGCTTGCCATAGTCAAACTGTAGACTGAGTAAACGTTTTATGACATAATGCATAGATCTCGAAAAGACCTTTCCAACGGGCTATCACATGCCTAAAACAGAGATCGTATGCAAAAGTTACGACCCCAAAAGTTACGATCACATGCCTCATTGTAATCATCTTATTGCGAATGAGCGTAGCCGTCACTTATCTTCTCAAAGCTAAAGCTACCACCATTATAACGAGTCTTGCACTCTGTATTTTTACAGTCTCTGTACATTTCTTTCATTAATAGAAATCATGTATTGTTGTATTTCTTTGTTTCTGGCAATTTTTATGTGTATTTCATTGTAATATCTCTGCTTTCATTTCGTTTCAAAAATAATCCGGATCAATAGGGCCAACGTGTTGTAAACTCACAACCTCGATTTTAGTGCCTCTTCTTTGTTGTATGACTAGCCTACACAACTGTACGACCTCTTCTGTAGTTGTTGTACGTACTACAATAAATGCTACAAATACTCTTGGTTTTCATGCCAATCCCTCTCCTAGGGATGTGTGCCAAACCTCCTTTGTTGTAGCTCTTCCTCCTGTTGGAGTTACTTCACACACACCTAAGATTTATTTTTCCTAAGGTTATTCCTTGTTTATTAGTCATAATTAGTCATTATCCAGTCTCCTATATTTTAGGGGAGAATATTCCACCTAGAGAATATTCTCTTTCAGTTGTCACTTCAGTTTGACTAGTTGAGTTGAGTTTAGATGTTGCATTGATTTTGTCACCATGCAACATTGGATCATCACCAACTCACTACTCTTTGTTCAGTCGGTTAATTGAAGACTAGTTGACTAGTTAACTCAGCTAGGTGGTAGTTCACTCTCGTAACTACCTCAGAGACTAGACTAGGTGGCAGTTTACTCTTGTAACTGATGGTGTGTGTCCAAATCAATCTAGACCACCACTATGGCTCATTATTTACTCATGTATCCTATATCTATTGTAAATTATTCACTCTTTGAGTGTGGAAATGGTTAATGAGAATTCTTCCATTCTTTCTCTCCTTCTTCTTCCTTTTCCAATTCTCCCTGCAAATGTGTGTGGTATTTTCTAGCTAGATCTATTATGTGCAAGTTCAACACATTTACATGGTATCAAAGCTGACAGACTGCTAAGTAAAAGCTACACCAAATCAATTTTTGCAGGTACAAAAGATTGAAGACAACAAAAGATGGATTATTCGTCGGAAATGCTTCTCACGCCTCATAACTATTTGGAATGGAAGCCAAAAATTCTGCTTCTGCTAAGATGCAAATGCTTATACCAAATAACCATGGCAATGGAAGTAGAGCATGATTCTGTTGATGAGAAAAATGACTTTCTCAATAGACAAGATATGGCCATAGGATGTATCCTCTATTTTATTTCTCCCGAAATTATCCATCAAGTATATGATGACTCACAAGAATTCACTCCAAATGATTTATGGAGCATATTGGAGGTTTTATTTGGGAATAAGGAAGAATGCATGCAAAATGTTGATAAGATAGAGAATGTAGAAAAGCCATTGGAAGATAAATCATCTCAGTTTGAAGAGCCTTCTACACAAGTATTTAAAAAAAATTGTATTCCATTAATTGAAGATGATGTCTACTCCATTTCATATTTGTTTTCTGAAATTCATGTGGAAGATATATGGCATGCATCTCAGGAGTCACATGCAAACACTTTTCCATGCGCATTGCATGCATCTAAGGAGACAAAAAGGGAGCCACGCACATCAGACTTCATTATGATATTTTCTAAGAAAAATTTGCAGAAACAAATTGGATATTTGAATTCCTCTCGAGAAAATATCCAATTTCAAAAAAAAAATTGTCTGAAACGAAGTCCGGAAAGTGAAGTTATGATCATTTTAAAATCAACAAAATTTCAGCATTTTTCTGGAAACAGCCGCACGGTTTTCAAAATTTCATCCAAAATTTATTTGGATATTATTCATTACAAGAAGATAAAGTGGATATGTGTGGAAATATCAATGATGCATATACTTCATCATATCTGTGCAGACATCTACATCTTCAACAAAATCTTCAAAGAGCACAAACTTGCACAGTTGCAAGGTCTTCTTGGAGTGAAGGACATGGTTGCTTAGAAACTGCCTTTTGTTCCTTATCATTTTTTATTTTATGCATTGTAATTTGAGGGGGGGTTTTGTTCCCATGAGGTTTTCCCTATTTCCTTGTTTAGTTTAGTGTATCTTTTGTATTTGGGTACCTAACATGGCCTCGTAGCCAGGACCCATTCTTTATTTTCACCATAGTGATGTTCAGGGGGGGTGTTGAAGTTACTTCACACACACCTAAGATTTATTTTTCCAAAGGTTATTCCTTGTTTATTAGTCATAATTAGTCATTATCCAGTCTCCTATATTTTAGGGGAGAATATTCCACCTAGAGAATATTCTCTTTCAGTTGACACTTCAGTTTGACTAGTTGAGTTGAGTTTAGATGTTGCATTGGTTTTGTCACCATGCAACATTGGGATCATCACCAACTCACTACTCTTTGTTCAGTCAGTTAACTGAAGACTAGTTGACTAGTTAACTCAGCTTGGTGGCAGTTCACTCCCGTAACTGCCTCAGAGACTAGACTAGGTGGCAGTTTACTCTTGTAACTGCTGGTGTGTGTCTAGATCAATCTAGACCACCACTATGGCTCATTATTTACTCATGTATCCTATATCTATTGTAAATTATTCACTCTTTGAGTGTGGAAACGGTTAATGAGAATTCTTCCATTCTTTCTCTCCTTCTTCTTCCTTTTCCAATTCTCCTTGCAAATGTGTGTGGTATTTTCTAGCTAGATCTATTATGTGCAGGTTCAACACATTTACACCTTCAAGCAAGAACTCTCTCTTAGGAATCATGCCTCTTCACCTCCCCTCTAAGTCTCCTCAAAAGTGTGCCCTCTCTCCCCTCATGATCTACCTTTATTCAATTTCTAAGTGTAACTGCCCTAACCCTTGGTCTTCTAATTAGATTGACGGTCAATATTAGATCTTGCCCTCATGAGACCAACAATCACTACTTAATAATTAGTTGAGGTCACTTAAGTCACTAAAGTGACCCATAACATCATAAAGTCACTTTTACATTTAAAAATTAAAAGACCCAACTTTATAAAATCACTTTATGAAGTTATTTTATAAAAACACATTATAAAGTCACTAGGGAGAAAGTGTGCTCGGTTACTTCTGCATGTTGGGCGTTGCCAATGCAGAAGTATCTCCGAGCTACCAATTCTAAGTGCCCATAGTTATTGCACTTATAACATACAACATTGTAATCAAATAATGGAGCAAATGAATTATAATTTCTATTTGAGAACCGATAAGTACTTATGTTTTTGTTCCATACATGATTGTTTCTTGCATATGCTCTACAATCTATTGCTTTATGACCAAAGTGATTGCATGAAAAACAATAACCAAGGAAAGAGTTTTCGTACTGAGTTGTGCGAGGACATCTTGGTGGGAAAGATGATTCAGGTGCATATTGATGGCCACCCACCTATTCCAACTGGCTCCTCTTGTCAGTTTTTAGTTCAACACGTTCTTTTGTACTTCTTTGTAATTGTGGGTTCTACACTTATGGGCCTGTCTGAAGCCTTCTATAAAGCCCTACACATCTTCCAGGTGGAGACTGGTGGTCGCCCACCTAATCCAACTGGCTTATTTTGTAAGTTTTCATGTCAACACATCTTTCTGTACTTTCAAAGTTGTTTTGGGGCCCTAAACAATGTTTTTTTGGTGTGCTACATTCAAACTATAGATGGAGTTAGAGTTTGATGACATAATGCATAGTTCTCGAAAATACCTTTCCACTGGGCTATCACGCACCTAAAATGAAGATCGTGTGCAAAAGTTACGACCCCAAGAAGTTACTAACTTACCCAAACGGGGCCCACATGACTTTGGCGTTTCATCTCCCATGGTTAGGTTTTTGGATGTCTAGGGTTTTGACATTCATGTTTATCATAAAAAGGCTTTCAGAGCCTCATTGTAATCATCTTCTTGCAAATGAGCATAGTCGTCACATCTCTTCTCATCGATAAAACTGCCACCATTCTAATGAGTCTTGCACTCTGTATTTTTACACACTCTCTACAATTCTTTCATTAATAGAAATCAAGTATTGTTGTATTTCTCAGTTTCTGGCAATTTTCATGAGTATTTCATTGTAATATCTCTGCTTTCATTTCATTCCGAAAATAATCCGGATCAGTGGTATCAGAGCATGATGCTCTTGATAATTTTTCAGCGCATGTCCCCGACGAGGTCCGAGTATAGCCAATTGGGTCTCAAGCTTGTCTCTCTTGAGGACAATCACTCTCGCACTCCCAAGAAACCCTCGATGGTGGCAGAAAAGAAAAAAGACAGAGCAAACGATTCTATTAACCTGTTGCTTGAGCAAGCTCTCGTGCGACAGAGGAACGAAATGATGGATAATTTTGCACACATCCTTCAATGCCTGTCGATAGCAACATGCACATCTTCATCAAGCAACCATTTTGTAGGAACCTCTCCCTTCAAGGTACAAGTTAATTTTGATATTCCCATATTTAAAGGTCAGATAGATGTGGATGCCCTAGAAAAATGGTTAAATCTATTAAAAGGTTATTTCTCTATTCATAATTTTTCTGTCAGGGAAAAGATCACCTTCGCACTCCTCAAGGCTCTCCCCCATGTCAAACATTGGTGGGAAACTTACTGGGAGAAAAGTTCCACAGAGGAATCTGGAATATATGGGGTTGAGCCCACTTGGGATTTTTTTGTGGATGCGGTCAAGGAACAATGCTATCTCTTTGATAACTATGAAGACCAGTACATGAGATGGACCACACTGCGGCAAGAGAAGAGCCAAACAGTGTCGAAGTTCACAAATAATTTCCATACCTTACGCACCAAGCTGGGTATCAAAGAATCTGAGCGACATCTGGTTCTGAAATACCATGGGGCTCTGCATAGGTACATCCAAATCAAAATGGATTTCCTAAACATCTCATCATTGAGAGCTTCCTATCGATATGTTGTCAAAATTGAGCAGAAATTTAGGCACCATAACAAATGGGAATTCGAGTCTGCAAATATGCAACAACCAAAGCACGGTAAAGACAACCCTAACCAACAACCTCTAGACAACCAGTCCAAGACACAGGACGAGAAGGGTAAAGGAACGACGAAGAATGACATTGGGAAGTGGTGTGACTTCCACAAAATCCCTTGGCACAACACCGATGAATGTTGCTCGAAATAGTCATTGGTGGTCGAGGTCAAAGACACATAGTAGAACCCTGGCTCAGAATCTGATCCAGAAAATATTGAAACCAGACAGATCATCGACGTAGACCCCACTGCTACTATCGCGACCACAACAATTCAACTAGAAGAACTAGTATATCCTAAAGAGGGGGAGCGCCTCTTCCATTCACAGATGCGGGTGAAGGGGACCTTGTTGCATTTCATTGTTGATAACGACAACTAGAAGAACCTTATCTCAACTAAGGTCGTCAAACAGTTGGGGTTGTCGACAACACCACACCCGCAATCATACAACATCAAGTGGCTTCACCAAGGATGAGATCTTCGTGTCAGCCAACAATGACGCTTGTCCCATGGAATCCATCCCTTCAAGGATGAGGTAGTCTATGATGTTGCCCCTCTTGATGTCTATGATGTTGTTTTGGGCCAACCATATATGTGGAAACTTCATGCTGTCTATGCGTCTAGATTATGTAGTGTCATTATTACTCTAGGCGGTCATCTCTATAGGATACCAAAGGTAGTTCCGACTGCTGCTCCACCAAAATAGTGCCACAAGGTAATCTCTCATATTGTGAAATTCATCCTCTTCACAGTCTATTGAAAGGATGCACAAAAGACCACTACAACCATTGCAACCTCAACACCTTCTATCCAGCAAAAACATATTGCCGAAGAGAAAGAAGATATTGTTTCTTCACCTACAATGGTGCCTACACAATGCCCCATCAAATCCAGAGACAACAGGTTGGTGGAACATATTCAACCCCGCCAACAACAAGTTTATGACAGTCTTCCACAGACCAAGTAGCACAACTTCTCCAACAAGGCACTCAACTCACCAAGATTCATATTTAGAAAGCGCTTTCCCCTCTTCCCTGGGCACTCAACACAATGGAGACCATTGCTTCCTAAGGGGGGAGGGCTGATCTAGGTGGATATTGGTGGCCACCACCTATTCCAACTAGCTCATCTTTTCAGTTTTTAGTTCAACACGTTCTTCTGTACTTCTTTGTAATTGTGGGTTCTACATTTCTGGGGCTGTCTGAAACCCTACACATCTTCTATGTGGAGACTGATGGCCGCCCACATAATTCAACTGGCTTATTTTGGAAGTTTTCATGTCAACACATATGTTTGTACTTCCAGGGTCGTTTTGGGGCCCTAAACAATGTTTTTTTGTCATGCCACAATCAAACTAAAGACATTGTTAGAGTTTGACAACATAATGCATAGTTCTCAAAAAGACCTTTCCAACGGGCTATCACACACCTAAAACAGAGATCGTATGCAAAAGTTACGACCACGGGAAGTTAATGTACTAACTTACCCAAATGGGGCCCACATGACTTTTGGTGTTTCACCTCCTAGGGTTAGGTTTTTGGATGTCTAGGGTTTTGTCATTCATGTTTATCATAAAAAGGCTTTCAGAGCCTCATTGTAATCATCTTCTTGCAAATGAGCGTAGCCGTCACATCTCTTCTCGAAGATAAAAATGCCACCATTCTAGCGAGTCTTGCACTCTGTATTTTTACAATCTCTTTACAATTCTTTCATTAATAGAAATCAAGTATTGTTGTATTTCTCTGTTTCTAGCAATTTTCATGAGTATTTCATTGTAATATCTCTGCTTTCATTTCATTATGAAAATAATCCGGATCAAAATATCTTCTGAATTTGTCCTTGTTGTCTTTGGGAGGAATGTTAATTTTTTGCGGAACACCATTTTCTCTCTTCCTATTGTCTTCATCACTAATGGAGCTTTGGAGAATATTAACATAACTTTTAGATTTTCCTTCATTTACTTTCTTCCATGGCTTTGTAGCTTTTGAATCTTCTTTGGTGGTCATCTGACTATTATCATAACCAAGACCAATTTTAATGAGTGGTGATCTTTGGAATTTGATTATATCATCTAAGATTTCAATGCTCTTTTCAAACTTCAAGCTTATATTCAACTGAGTTGTTGAATTCTCCAATTCCTTTCTTAAGGAAACAATTCCAGCTTCTAGCTTCTCGCAATTTCCATCATTTTCCTTTAGTTGGATTCTCATCACTTCTTTCGTCCTTTTTGCATATTCTAGTTGAATCTTTAGGCTGATAATATTCTTCTCTGTTTCTTCAAGGCTTTGTGACAGTTTTTCTTTTGCATCGCGATCCTCCTTTTCATATTTTTGCAGCTGCTCCTTTTGTTTCAAATTATTTTTCTTAGGCTTCTTTATTTCACTTAAGGCACAAATGAATTCTTTTTCAAGATCTACTTCCGCGTCTGTTTCGACAATTTGTTCCTCTTTTGAATCCATCATTTCTTTCCCTTTGTATTCATTTTTGGAAGTATGAGTTTCAATTGCAATGTGTGCTCCCGAGATCTACCTTCCAATGGTTTTCTATTTTCAAAGGAACTAGCTGTGATACCAATTGTTGAGCACACACTTATACTAAAAGAGGGGGGGTGAATCAATATAAGACATTTTTTTTTTAACTTTTTCAAACATTCATCAAACATAAGAAAACAATCACATCATGGAATACATGATTTACATG
This sequence comes from Picea engelmannii, assembly GCA_009831015.1. Taxonomy (NCBI): domain Eukaryota; kingdom Viridiplantae; phylum Streptophyta; class Pinopsida; order Pinales; family Pinaceae; genus Picea; species Picea engelmannii. The sequence continues at coordinate 19,463 of WSFP011419354.1, forward strand.
GAAACCATTTTGGGAGAAAACCACGAAACTTCTCTTTATAATTATTTGTAGGCATCGACCTACTGTTACAAATATTTATGGGCACTGACCTACTGAAGACACCAATCCTCATTGGTACAAATCTAGGCAGGCACCAACCTACTGTTATAGATATTTGTAGACACCAACATACTGGAGACACCAATCCCCACTGCTAAGCACCAACTTACCAAGATACACCAATATCTTTTAGATCTTTGTAGACACCAATCCCCACCGCTAAGCACTAACTTAGCAAGAGACACCAATCTCTTACAGATCTTCGTAGAGACCAATCTACTAGAGACATTAATCCCCACCACTAAGTACCAAACCAATCTCCGAGCTTCACCAACCTTCAATGAGAATGCTTGCTATTTCTACCTTCACCAGGTCAGCTCACTGCTTCTACCTTTACCTGGTCTACTCACTGCTTCTTCCTTTACCAGGTTTGCTCACTACTTCTACCTTTACCAGGTCAGACAAAAATTTGAATTTTCAAACGACAACTTTCCCAAAGCTTGCTATTTTGGGCCTCTTCCCAAGAACAAAATTGTACATCATGCCACATATCCAATTTGTCAAATATGATTATGAAACTTTTACCTAAGGTACTTGTGTATGTCTCCTTTGTCTTTGCAAAATCTTAGGGTCTGAAACATCCCATAAAATAAGTTATAACAAAAGTGTCAAACTGACTTGTTTGAAACAGATTTAAGGAGCATTAAAGAACCCTAACTTCCATATAGCATATCTTCCGAAGTATAGAGAACCAACATCTGATATTTTTACCATATATACACCAAGATCTCTCCTCTGTCTCTACAAAATCTCAGGGTCTGAAACATCCCAAAAAATAAGTTATAGCAAAAGTGTCAAGATGACATGTTTGAAATTGATTTCAGGAGCATTCAAGAACCCTAACTTCCACACGACATATCTCCAAAAGTACAATGAACCAACATCTGAGAGTTTTACCACATGTACACCAAGATCTCTCCTTTGTCTCTACAAAATATTAGGGTCTGAAACATCCCATAAAACAAGTTATAACAAAAGTGCAAGATGACATGTTTGAAATTGATTTCAGGAGCAGTCACGAACCCTAACTTCAATGGGGCATATCTATGAAAGTATAGAAAAACAACATCTGATATTTTTACCGCATGTAAACCAAGATCTCTCCTCTGTCTCTGCAAAATCTTAGGGTTTGAAACATTCGAGAAAATAATTTATAACAAAAGTGCCAAGATAACCTGTTTGAAATTGATTTTATGAGCATTTAGGAACCCTAACTTCCACAGGGCATATCTCCGAAAGTATAGCAAACCAACATCCACATTTTTTACCACAGGTACACCAAGATCTCTCCTATGTCTCTTCCAAATCGCAGGTTCTGAAACGTCTTAGAAAACAAGTTATTGCGAAAATTTCAAGATGGCTTGAAACTCATTTTGCAATAAATCTTTGCTAATCCATCTTTCACACACTCACTATCTCTCAATGCTTTCTCTTTTTATACTTTTTGACAACCCTTCGTGAAAGGACATGTCCCTTAATTAAATAATTAATTCTCAATACCATGAACAAATGCCATGGGAAAATATCTCAAACCTATGGGTTAGAAACCACCATTCCACTTTTTATTTTTTCACATGCACCCATTTTTTAATATATTTGTAGACCTATATCTATAAATCAATCTTAGAAATACTTTGTGTATTGTATTGTCATAATATAACATTAATGACATCATTAATCCTTTGACATCAATGACAGTAATTCCAACATTATTATGAAAAGGAGGAGAAATAATGTGGAATGAAATTAAATGTATTCTTCTTTTTTATTCACTTATTCTTTTTTAAATTTCATTAAATCTCTTTATTGTCATATATAGTTGTCTTCATTTTATACAAATTTAAGAATCAAATCATAAGATTCTCTTAGTTGAATTAACAAATAAAAGACAAACTTAAAACTTGAACATAAAAAATTAGTACAAGAAGAATACACTAAAACATCACAAGGTAATAAATAGTATATAATTAGCTTAACTATCAATTCAAAATGGTTTATAACACATTTGACATTATTTATTTTACTTCTACATAACCAATATAATATATTATATAGATACAAAGTTTATATCATAAAATGGAATTACACATTTTATTGGTCAAATAAAAAAATAAAATCCATAAAATTCACAATTAAAAAGAAATTCACAATTAAAAAGCGTTTTGTAAGTTGGTCAATATCATCTCATTTATTTAAATATTTGAAAACAATAATAACTGAATAATTTTATACTACTTATTCTTAATAATAATTATTGTTTTAAAATTGTATTATAATTTTATGATTTCATTTTCAATTTAATTTTTTCTATCTTATTAACTTCTTTCTTGAATAAGTTTTCTTTTTCTCTCCTCAATAAACTTGTTATCATCACTAACTAAACTTGATCTCTTTTGAGATTGTCATCTTTATACGCTGCTCCACTAGCATACACTTGACATGCATCCAAGTTGATTGTAACTACCTTCACTTGCAAACACTCTTTCTTATGTGTTTGCAAGTGCATGGACTTCCTTTGTGCCTCTATGCTTCAAAAGCCATAGCTTATGAACTAGATGCCCCTATTTCAAGAAGAGGATTGTGTGCATGCTAATAATTTTGCATTGATGTTAAAGTTGATGAAGTTTGGGTGCGATTGTTTAAGTGTAGGCAATGATTTGTCCTTTAACATTTGCTCGGTTTTGAAAATATTCCAGATGAGTTGAATTTCTGACAACTTATGTGTTAATTTGTGGTTTCATGTTTCATATTAGTAGTGCATTTTTTTTTTAACATAGTAGTGCTTCTTATTAATAACGATTGATTGGTTGTAGGGTAAATATGTTTGTTTATCCAACTTTTCTCCCTTTTTTTACGATTAAAAAGAATCCTTATTTGATAGTGCCATGATACACTTTTTACATGTTTCTTTACATGTCCATTAAAAAAGTCAAATGCTCCAAACCATTGTGCATTTTCTAATGAAGAAGGCTAAATGTTATATGATTTGGACCTTTTTTTGACAATCATCATTGGAATCCGACTACATAATTTTAGCGAAATTGCAGTTTTTCATTGTTGAAATTGCATCTTTGAATGTAGAAATGGGTTCAACTATTGGACTACGATTGTTGTTAGACAAAAACCCACATGCATTAGTCTCCACCACAATTGTCAGAGCTAGGATCCATGAGAGGGGGCTAACACATGTCGCGAAACTCGCAGGAAGCGCTAAACCCAATGTCCAACAATCTCCGGTGAGTTTCGAACTTGAGAGTTGTTGCTCTGAAACCATTTGTTGGACTATGATTACCATTAGACCAAAACCTGCAGGTGTTAGTCTCCGCCATAATCATCGGAGTTAGGATCCACGAGAGGGGGTTAACCCATGTCGTGAAACTCGCGGGAAGCGCTGAACCCAATGTCCAACATCGACAACCTCAAAAACCCCCATTGCACTCGGATTATGCAATCCCAACAATTGATATATGTGATTCCACCAATACTGCTAAATTTTAAAATGAATTTTGGACAAAAATGGTAAGAAAAATATGGCTGGAAAAGGTCCAAATTATAGCATGTTTAGACTACGCATTTTCTAATTGTTGCTACAACATAAAAACCCTCCTATCTAAAAACCTACCAACCCACATTGATTGAAAAAACTAGCTCATA
>WSFP011419355.1:0-23214 GCA_009831015.1 Picea engelmannii
ATATATATATTTATAGCTCTGTTTCCCATTGTTTAATCTTTGATGTGCCTTGGCTCTTGCTCGCCAAATAAAGATGCAGCACCCGTACAAATGCTGCTGGGCTTTGTTGATTTTGCGATGTTTGTGCCGTTTTGACATTACGTTTATTGTTCATGCTTTTATCGTGGAGTTTTATAACTCTCTAGTTATACCACGCAATGTATCACGTGGAACACGTTTGCAACACTGTTCATATCACCATGGATTAGCAGATTCTGCTCCAACATTTTCACTATTTCAATTAAATTAAATTATGTTATTATTTCCTTTTACACACTTCTAAGTAGAAGTTGGTCGATCTATTTCTATCAGGAACCTTCAAGTGATAAGTAGCTTGCCAAAAACCATTATTATCTTTTCAAACTTCGCCAGAGACCGTTATTATCCTTTCTCCTTGTTAGTTCCAGGCCTTTTTGCAGAGAATGGTTTCATGGTGGGCAATGCTTCTTTGTTGGTTGGGCTGGTCAAGATTGTCAGGCATTTTCATTGCATTTCTATATAAAATAAAATATATACCAATTATTGGAAGAATGTATGATATCTCACTAATTTTTTTGAGAGCTGGAAGGACACCATTTGGTTGATGCGGTTCCAGAATTGCTCAAATACAATTGAAAATGCTCAACTGTAACCCATGTATGTATGTATGGTTGATGTGTGGGATTTAAATTTGTTTTACAATCTAGTATTAGGTTGATGTGTAATCTAGTATTAGTATTAGGTTGGTGTGTAATATCTAATTTTTTAAAAATAAAATATAAAAAAATAAAAAATATATATATATATATATATTAATTAAATTAAACTAACTTAATTAACCCATTTTAAAACGAAAAAAAAAAAAATTGTTCCTAAAGAAATTTGATCTCTTAAAGCTTCTTAAAAATTCAATTCATGTTAACGCTAGTTTTTATAAATGATATCTTATTGTGTATGCATTTTCTCTGAACATAATGTTTCATAGGGTGGCGGAGATATCTAGGGAAGAAGATATGTACGGAATAGTTACTTCGTACGGCTGACGTGCAGGCTGGCGGAATTAGGGTTGCAAATGAACCATCCTGATTGAATGAAAATACAACTATGGTGACTTAAATATTGGTATTTTGGTGTTGTGATTAAAAGGCTGGATATGTCCAGATGGAGCCTGTACATGCCTTGAGTAATAATTTTATCTTAATGAGCGAATGTGAGACTCTTGTTAACCGTGAAAAATAATCGACAACTTAGAAATTGAATCCAATGTTTTTCCAAAAAGTTTTTCATTAATTTATAGGTGGTTTTATAAAATAGTGATTTAATTGCTAAAAATTTATGAAGATATATACATATTCTATTATGACTTCCAAAAAAACACATGTTCTTAACATTAAATTTTTTCATTTAGGTTTCTGTGGTGAGAAATTTGTTCAGAATTTGTGGGAAGAATCACAGTGTTATTGACAGCTTGTCGTCAGTGTTATTGACGACAAGCTGTCAATAACACTGTGGTTCTTCCGACAAATTCTGAACATTAAATCTACATATCACAATTGTTAAAATATAAACCCACCACATCATACATATCACAATTATTAAAATAGAAACACATTATGTTATTGTCAATGTCAAATCACACTATACTATTACCCAGTGTCAAATTTATATGCAAAGTAGTTTCATTAAATCCACATCACAATTGTTAAAATATAAACCCACCACATCCTACATATCACAATTATTAAAATAAAAACACATTATGTTATTGTCAATGTCAAATCACACTACTATCACCCAGTCTCAAATTTAGATGCAAAGTAGTTTCATTAAATCCACATATCACAATGGTTAAAATATAAACCCACCACATCATACATATCACAATTATTAAAATAGAAACACATTATGTTATTGTCAATGTCAAATCACACTATACTATAACCCAGTCTCAAATTTAGATGCAAAGTAGTTTCATAAAAACTATAGTTTTATACATATATTAAAAAAAAATATGAAATATTATTATCATCAAAAATATTTTTTTCAATCTTTGAAAATAATTTATAATTTTTTCTTCCAATCCGGGATTAAAATTTTATATCTTTAACCCTTGCAATTTCAGGAAAAAGGTCAATTATAATTTTTTCTAGCTGACATACCAATTTCACATCTTTGATAGGTTGTGATTTTTTTATTTTTTTTTCTCTTTACCAATAAGCTACTGTAAATCATTAAATTGTTTGATAAATCAATTACAATGGATTTTATTGGATATCATTGAATTGTTTGATAACATCAATTACAATGGATTTTCTATATCAATGAAAAGCACCATTTTCGATTCATGGTTTGATTTATGTTTGGAACCATCGAGTAGGAACATTTGACTCTTTAGTTTTCATTATGTTAGTGTCTTCGCCTCCCAAGTTAGTGGGTGTGAAGCTACATGTTCAAGCACCTTTGTGTTCATAGATGGAGCTACCCATGGGTGACTCACTTTCCCATCCTTATCATGGTGGGTTTATTATTTGACCATTTTTAATTCAAGACACAGGAAAAAAGCTATTATTTGTCCATGCTCAAAGGAAGAAATATTATAAGTTATTGTGTATATAAATTGTGTTGTGTTGTAATTCTTGCATTCTAACATTATTTTATTTGGAAAACCTTTTTCTAGATATGCATATATGGATATTTAAATAGTGATCAACATTATTTTATTTGGAAAACTTTTTCCTAGATATGCGTATATGGATATTAAATAGTGATCTTGATGGATCTCCTTGTTTCTACACGTAATAAACTTCCTTGGGGTCTTACTAATTGCCAAAAAGGTACTCTAACCTCAATACTAAAAAAAGGAAGACTACACAGGCTTACATAAATCAAAGCCTTTGTTAATGATTATATAAGCATTTTTGAAACTAGACTACCATTACTTCATAAAGAGACCATATTTGTTCATAAACCAACCATCCATAGCAACAATTCGTGCTCTTCCCACTCTGAGATAAAACAAAGAATATAAACCCCTTTTCATTCAAGTGGACTAACATTGTGTTCTCCAAGAATGAACCCTAAGAATCGACAATCCATTTTTTGAGATTTTCAGTGATGACCATAAGCCATTAAACATGTATGCCATCCCATGTTTTAGGAAACAATATTCTTCCTACTTAATCCATTTAATTTCAAGATTCCTAATCATAGTTGAGGCTATTGTATCCACCACTAAGGACAAAGTAGGGGCCTTCTTAAAAAGTGACGAAGAATTAGTTGGAACTAAACTTCTAATAAACTAATGCTACTTGAGGGTTTCTCTGAACATAATTGATTGTCCTCAAAAAACTTGTTTTATCTTTGCCAACCAGTTAATGTGGAGAAACTTTCAGATTTTTAGAGGAGGTCGTCCCTTTATCCCTAGAGCTCCTGTGGAGACAATATTGATTTTTGCATAGTAGGCAATGAACATAATAAGCAAAACATTATAATTCAAGACACAAACAAGATGCTAGATCACATAAAAGAGGTGACATTATAGCTCAATTTGTAGTCACTAATGTTGTCGAGCATCTAGCTAGTTATGTGCTAGTAGGTACCTAGTTTGAATCCCCTTGGGTTAGGTGCACCAGTCTACACCAACAGGTTTACTAGGGATGCCATTGACGAATGTGGGGAATAATCTCTTAGGTTTCTCCCCAAGGTTTTCCTTGGAAAAAAAAGTGAGGTGACACCATATGTAGATAAGAGAAAATCTTAAAGGACAAAATTTCATTGTAAAAACTACACGTATCTTGGTACAAGGCACACATTGCAATGATAGATGATCCTATTATATTATATAGCATTTATGTATAACCAAATCATTAATGTCACTAAGTATCTCATAAATCGAGGCCACTAATCTACTATCTACTTAACCATCTCATTTATTAAGACAAGATAAGGTTAGGTACAATATATTTAAATGTTCTTTAATGTAAATTTGACTACAAAGTGGGTTATTCACACCAACATCCCTGCTTAAGCTTGACATAAGAGACATGGACAAAATAAATGTAGACTTTGACCAAGTAAATATTATCTTAACATTGTCAATTGGGTTGAACTTGGGTGGTTAAGAGAAGAAGTTGTTATCCTCCTCACCTAGGTTCAAATCTCACTTATGATACATTTGTCCCTTGTGGGTTGATTGGGGTTGACAAGTTATCGACAATCTCACTCTCGAGTAAATGGTTGAGGGTGGGAAGAGATGCTTTCAAATATATTTTTTTGTCAATTGGGTAAAGCTTGGGTGGTTAAAAGAAGAAGTTATTATCCTCCCAACTCAAATTCAAATCCCGCTTGATACATGTTTGCCCCTAATTGGTGTTGGCAAGGTACTAATGATACCACTCTCTTAAGAGTGGGATGAGATGTACTAACATACCACTCTCCAAGGGGTTAGCTCCTGACCCATTGATCCTTTGGCTCTTCTAGCAATACAAACATATTTTAACAATTGACGCTCCGTTAGTTCGTAATGAAAACATAATTTCTGTTTTTCTTCTGGTTGGATAGATAAGATCCTCAAGGCTGTTACTACATATGAGCACTATCAACAAGTAAAGGATGGACTACAACAGCAGAAGGTGTCACAGAAGTTTGAGTAACTAATGTGGTGTATAGTAGGGGGCTAATGAGTCTTGTTAAGAGATAGTACGCATGCCTCTACCTAGCCTGCCCGGGGACAGGGTAACGTCCTATCGTCCTTGTCCCGGGGGTGGGTAGGGTGATTTTAGGTGTGGTAACAGATTCGCCGATTAGTATTTCTGATTTGAACCAGTTTCCTGAGATAAAACAACAACTGCATATCCATATGGGTTCCTATTTATTTCTATTTCTTCGCATCGCCCATCCGTTGCAAAGGTGCACAGATCATTCCGTCTGTAAATCAATGACCCCCTCTCTACCCCCAACCCAAAGCATGGTAGGTGGAATTGATTTTCAAGGACCGACTCCCCTGCCTTCGCCAAACCACCTCCAACATCTCTCACTCACTTCGTTCTATCTCTGTTAAAAGCCCCGGTCGTCGAAGTACATATGAATACGCACGGTTCGACAATGCACTTTGGACCTTAGGGTAATTATGCCGGCACAGAGCTCCCCTCAATCATCCTACTTCCTGCTACTTTAGGGTCCCTCCTATATATTTCACGTAATTCTCAATTGAATCACACATAGATGCACCATTATCTACTACATGTAGATAAACAAATACGACCCAAAGGTCGACTTTCTGAAAAATCCCCACACACAGGTGGGTGAACTGAATAGGCACCTCGACCTATTGATAGGTCTCGGGGAGGGTAAGTTCACGAATAATCTTATCGATGCACCAAGTGACGATATCCTTTCATTCAAATAATTCTGGAACACATCCTGCGAGAACTATTCTCGAGGTCCACACTTTGTTGTCTTCTTTATCCAACGATTTTGAGTAATACCAGTAGCAGTGGGACCAATGATAATTATGATCTTCCCTAGAAAAGAGGTTCAAAGTATCCCCACCGGAAAAAAAAATCTCATGGTTGTCCCAATGAAGCTCACCGAATTTTCTTGAAATATTACTTTTCACGTTAAAATGAACTTGATTTTGATTTATTTTTACGGAAACATTAACTCAAAATAAATATTAGTAGCCTCGGTATTAGCATCATTAATTAACAACGACTTCAACAATAAATTTGGTAGTTGGGTCTGTAGGGATAACAATAAATGTGACATCGAACAATGTGAAGGGACAAGTAATGGTGGAGAATCGGGGTTGGTGATTAGTATGAAAAGACAGATATACAAGTCCGAAGGTCTGCAAGTCCGAAATTCCAAGTGTATGAAATGGCTAGGTATCAGAAAGTGTTAGGTAGACAGTGGAGAGAGTGGAGGTGCATCGTGTAGGTCCGTAGGCCCGAAATTCTGAAAGTTTGAAGCGCAAAATCATTCTAAGTATTGGGTGAACTTAAACATGGGTGAACAAAAGATAATGGAAATGTGAGAGTTCGTGAGTCCGAAATTCCGCAAACGTGAAAATCAACTAAGTATGGTAGTACCAAGAAATGGAAAAAGAAGGGAGAAAAATAAAACAGGAAAAGGGAAAGTATAGAAGGGGGCGAACAAAAGGTAAGGAAAGAAGCGTGAAAAAAATAGTGGGGGGGGGGACACAAAAGGGGTTCAATATTAGCATACCATGATAATCCATAAGTATAAGAAAGTGTCTATCTACTCTTTTCTTCGAGCTCCATCCACTTCATATTAATAAATGGCCAATTCTGTGATGTTTTTTGGGGAGACCTATGGATTAAACTAAAATGCATAGCATATTCTTAGTAAATGAAAGAAGATATTGCATCACTCTTCTTCCTTCACACCCCATTGCTATATGCATATCTATATATAACATCTAAAAGGGTGAGCATGTTATAAAAGCAAAAGGAAGTTGAAAGCACTATTAATCATGTGGGAATTACAAGTAAACATGTCAGGGTTATGGACGCTCGTTGGTAGTGGGGATATGCTTATATGGTATGGAGGAAACTTCATTGGGGTTATGGACGCTTCCTGGAAGCGAAGAAATGTCAGGAAAAATAGAGATGGGGAACATACTTATGTATATGTTTGCTTGTTATAAAAATTGAAAACCCATGGTTAACCAAAGCCAATATGAAGTGTGTATCCAGTCAAAGAAATTGCCTCACTAATCGGCTCTTTGAAAAGGGTATGTTAGGTAACAAGTAATAGAAATATTGGGTTATATGTTTTATAAATTTGGCATCGTTGTGGTACCCATGATTATTGGAAAATTGTTTACATCTTGTTGAATTTATCTTTAAAATCCAGATATGAAGTAATGGCCCTAGACTTCTACTAATAAAGATAATTGGTTCTTCCAGTGTGTCACAATTTTTGTGGCCACATCAACCCCCCTTTACTTTTTATTATAAAATCAAAATGAAAGGGGTCCCCTACTAAAATTTGAACTCTAATGCCTAATCCTCTACTGCTTGAGCTTAATGTTTATTCTGTATCCACCTTGAGGGAGTTGGGTGTTTGATCTTTATTGATTATTGTCTTTGAGGAGGTTCGTTAATCATTTTGATCTTATGATTTCAAATGTTTTCATACTACTTCTTGACTTATGATGCTTCTTTGACATTTCTATGATGAGATTGGCAAGTTATCTTCAAGACCTTTTCCAGATTCTGAAGAATTTTATGATCCTATATCGTTGTAGAGTTTGATATTCTCTTGTATGTATTGAATGAGTTTGTTTTTAAATATCTTATGAATGGATAACTTAAATGAATAACACATATGCAATCTTCATCCTCCTTCTTTCATGTGGCACCTAATGTCTTCATCTTTATTCTTTCGTATGTTAATCATACTCTTTAGTTTCAAACTCTTAGCTAGAATAACAAAAACATTAATCCTTTCTATAAGTTTGAGATTAGATGTACGCAACTCTCATGACATTTATCTATAGCCACTAAGATCATGGATGGTTTTCTTTGGGAAACTTGTTCTCTTCATTTCTTTATTTTACAAACAAACCCTGAACTTATTCATAAGTTTGTTGAAGGAAAAGGAAAATAATGTAATGCTTACGATATACTGACAAGTGTCTTCTTCCTCGCATAATTGATCTCATATTTTATGTGGTTGCAAGAGTAGGGTCACGGGGTCACTTTCTTTACTTGACCAATCCATCCTTGAAATGTGTGTGGGGAATCCCTTGATCTTCTTCCTATTGACTAGACTTCTCTCTATGTAGATCTCGTCTATTGTTTGAAGTCAACATTCAATAGTAGGAGTTAAGCCTTGTCTTTCCAAAACCTCAGCCGGGCTTGTTTTTACCACCATTGCATTAATGAGGCCAAAACCCTAATCATTATCAGGAACATTAATCTTTATCAGGCTCTCCTTCATCTAGAAGTATGTTCACCTTTGCTTACAGTTGCCCCGAGGTCCAAAGCTCAGAAGGCTATTGGATCCACCTTTCCTGCAAGCATGTCCCATGATATCATGGGATCTACTCCTATCAGGAATCGCCATTCGAAATGTTGAGTGTGCATTATCTTAAGACTGGTTTGAATCCCAAAGGAAAAAATCCTATTAACCTCCCCTCATTGGGTTTGTCTCATCATGTTGGACAAGTGAAGTCCCTTGTGATATTATTGGGGTTTGAAAGGCATGAGATTATTTGGATCGATATCTATCAGGTTCTTCTTTTGTCCTCCCCTCTCTTTGAAAACCAAGTCCAAAATACCTATCAAGCTTCTTGAATGTGGAACTTTGTCATATTTTCACCTAATGTTGGCTTGCCACTTGTTATAACCAAAGTCATGCATTGCGGTCTAACATGGGAGCCTGCTCCTTAATCCTATTGGATTCTCTCTCCTTGCAAGCTTATCAGGTTTTCCCTCCATGATTTTCACCATGACTTTATTGACATGTATTCCGTGCTCGGCTAGTGTCGAACTCCTTTTATCATATGAGTCTCTCTTTGTGACATTAATGTGTCACATGAGGTATTGTCTTATTACCCCCTAATCGCTTGCCATTTGTCGCATCTGAATTTGAGCCATCGTAATTTCCATATGACATACCTACCCGACTCAAGTCCTAGTTACTCGGAATATACACGGTATACCTTGCTCTTATTTTTGGTCCCTAGGTGCGGAACCCTAACTAGCATTGAACGCTCACTTGTGAGGAGCTTGGCCTCATCTTCCTAATTTTTGTATACAATTTGTATATTCTTATTTTATTTCTAATTTTTATTTTGATACATTTTGCTTAAATCCCTAATGTATAATGTATAGGTTTTATATGTATATTCTTATTCTTTTTCCATATCCCCATAAATTTAGATACAATTTGATTTTGTTTTTAATTTCTATATATATGTAAATATTTATTTCCATTTATTATTTTATTTCTTCATTTTACGTTAATTTTGTTTTTTTCTAGGTCCGAAGATTTTTCCTATTTTATTCTATTCTTTTATTATTTATCCTAATTTTCATTTTTTTTTTTTAATTTTATTTAATTTTAATTAGTATTATTATTTCCTCCCCGTCAATCTCCATTGGTCTTCATACACATCGGGCTTCACCTTCATCTCTTGGTAAATTATCATCTGGAATTACCATTAGAACATCCTACCATCTTTCTCAAAATCCCCTTCTCCCCTCTAGAATACCTTGGAATAACCACACATTATTATATTAATATTTCTCCATGGGACTTAGGCTTCGGATTATCTCTTTGAAATGTTTCCATTGGAGTTTACCCATCAAGGTTAACCCATTGATATTTATTGTGAGGACATACCTCCCCTTTTTATTAATATTATTTATTTGAAATTGGATTACCCATCGATTATTGCAAGGACATGCCTCCCCTTTTTATTAATATTATTTCTTTGAAATCGGATTACCCATTGGGGTTAACCCATCGATATTTATTGCGAGGACATACCTCCCCTTTTTATTAATATTATTTCTTTGAAATTGGCTTATCGAAATATTTCCCATCAGGGAGTTTACCGACCAGGGTTTTCATGTTGGGTTTTTACCTCACCTCTCTCAAGGGGTTGATTATTTTAGTAAATTTAGGGGGTGGAACTTTAGGATTGTATGATTATTTATTTATTATTTATTTATTTTTACTACGCAAGCCCTATGTCTTATGCATCTTATAGTTCCATGAACAAACTAAGTAAGGGGGCCAAAACCATATAAACTATTATAAATCAATTTACCTCATGCATGTGTTATAATGGTTTAAGGTTGAAGATCGATGGTTCATATTCGCCCAAGGGAAGATCAAGGGTTGTTGAGTGTAAAATGAAAATGGCTATATTTTGAGCTACATGAATCAGAATCAACCCCAAGATACCTCGTTGGAAAGGTATCAAGTAGGATAACTAATTGGAAGAGGACTTCAGGCCATAATGGTAATGGAAAATCATAGAAGGTCACGAATTTAATGGGAAACAGATTGTGCAATGTTCATATGGACATATCTTGATCTCTCAAAGACACAAGCAATCCCAGGATAGCTCTCCATAAAGATATCAGAGAGATGAATGTGATGGAATAACAAATATTAATTGGTTGATGGTGGAAATTCCTAGAAAAATCAGAAAATAGAAAGACGCTTGAATTGAATAAAAAATAGACTATGCAATGTTTAGGCATCCATAACTGGAGTTCCAAGAGGCAAAACCAGACTTGCAAGAGCACATTAGAAATATGAAATAGAGAATAAGAAGTTGGATTGATCTTATTCACTAGACTAACACCAAAAACTCCCATAATAACTCAAAGAACATAAGAGGATACCAATGAGCAAAGTTAGTGATATTTTTTAAAAATATCACTCATGAACAACATATAAAACGAGAATAACTACTCAAGAGTCTCTTCGACTTTTGTTTATAACACTTACATATTCTTTAATAAAATGTAAAATAAATTTGAAGTGCATAGTGACAAAACAAAAGGAAACGAAATGAAAATTCAAAAGAACTTAGGAGTCTCTCTTATCTTATAAAAGAGAACTCGTTGAATGTAATTGGGGACCTTTTTTCCCGTTGTATAGACTGATTATACTATTATTTATGGATATATGAAGAGCATAAGGCATTTTGAGATCATGGCTATTAGCAAATGTGTGTGGGACTACTCTACATATATCCTTGTCATTTAAGTTTTTTGGATACTCGTCATATGAACTATTTCTATGCTTAGTGTTTGGAATGCTTATGTTGCTATGATTTCTGATGAATACAATGATTAAGTTATATATATTGTCTAAAACTATTTGCGATCAATTCCAAAATTTTATTGTTTTAACATGTTGTTGTTGGATATGAACTATTTTTCTATGAATAATATTTTCTCAAACTGTATTCATTTAATTAGTTTTCTCCTGCACGATAGGTTAGAAGTAGTTAGATTAGTTTGTTTTTTTTTGCTTTAGATTAGATTTAAGGTACTTAGAATTCTTTGGGAGACAAAGTATTGTCTTTTCCCTTTTGTATTTCTAATTCTTAGTGGCAACCATGCCCACATACTAGTTGGAAATTCCACCCCAATGAGTGTAGGTCTGATTGGGACTTGCCATCTGACATTCTCCCTTACCTTCTTGACAAGCCATTTGAACCCATCAACAGACACCTTAGCTCCAATGGTTGAAAATTTTGATGATATTCATGATGTACCTATGATTGAGAGGTCACAACAACCCCTTATGAAGGCTCGAGGAAAAATCTTCTCTCTGTTATATTGTTATTGATGAACTTGAAGGTATTGAATGTTTTTTCAAACACTTGTCTTACCCAAATCCTAAGATATGTAATATAATTCATCACATATACATAAAAGGTCTACTTTTGTTTCTTTATTTTTAGTGTTAATTAATGTATAAATTAAGGATGCAATATCTACTGTTAATATTCTTTACGTTAACTACTTATATTTTTCATTGTAGATTGTTAGGTGAATTTCTCTTACCATAGTCAAATAATTTACCTCACACATACAAAGAATTATCTACCATTATGAAATATATTAGAATGGAGTATCAAGCTATTTATTCATGTCCTAATGATCATATTACATATTATGAACAATATGCATCGAAAATGAAATGCCCACAATGTCAAATCAATAGATATTGAACTGATCAAGTAACAAAACACGTGCCTCACAAGGTTCTTCGTCATATTCCCATAATTCCATGTTTGAAACGAATGTTTAGGTGACAAAGCATAGCAAAGTTTAGGTATTACCATGCATGGAACATAAGTGAATATGGTGTTCTTCGAATGCATGCACATGGTTGTCCATTTAGGAGCATTGAAGAAAGATGACCATTTTTTAAAGAAGAACCTTGTAATGTTAGGCTTTCATTGGTAGTTGACGATGTCAATCCATTTGGAGAGATCAATTCTATTTACTCAATGTAGCCTATTTTTTTTATAAACAATAACTTTCCTCCTTAGATGTCAATAAAGAGGAAGCAAATTTTTATCCCACAAACTGTAGCTTGGGAAAATTCCAACCCAATCCATGGAAGTGTGACAACTATGGGAATATCTACTGATGATGAAATCACCACAAGGGGGGAATCACGGTGACCTTAGAGGAGTTGTGATGGAAAGTATGAGAGTGATTGTGGAACACCCCTATAGGTCAATATTGGAGAAGGAGTAAGGCTTGAGAATGAGTCTTGTAGATGGAGAATGGTTTCCAAGTGTTGTGTACCTGCAAAACAATGTTAGTCTTTCCTAGAACAAGAAAAATGATATATGTACAAGCCCTAAACCAAAGGGAAACAAGAAATAATCTTTGTTGTCCCAAATTGAAGCAATATGGAAATACATATATAAGAAACAAATGATGACAATAGCTGCAAATTAGACCATCCAAAATCTAGTATAAGGTATCATAAATAAAGCTAGTAATGACTAGTCAAATTTCCAATTGTTAGAGCAAGACTTTGGTGGCATTAAGGGTTGTTTATTAAGTTTTATCAACAAGTTATTATGAAAGCCAAGTGGATTTTACAAACAATTACTATAGAAACAATATCTAGCCACATAAATCAACAAGTAAACCACCCAACAATTAGCCAATAACTAATAGAACATTTACCAAGGTTTACAAGTAAATTTCAGCAGTAGATTAGAGAGAAATGCATGATGAAAGAGTGATTTTGCAGAAGCCCTAGTGGTTATAGCATTAATTTGAAATGGAAAAGAAAATTATTTGGCTAAGCTATATGCCCTTAGGGCACAAACAGGCTTAAAGCATGAAGAATTGATTCCAACTTAAACAACTGCAATATCTCAAAAAATCATGCATACCAATGCAATGATTTTATTTATCCAATGAAAATTAAATTAGTGCCTTATCAATTGGGTTAATGGATTCTCTTGTGTAAGATCTGTTTTTTTAACTTCTGTAAGGGTGTAAGACCTTTTACTCCCTAGAGAAAACAAAACTAGCAAAGTAAATCTATGAGGGTGTAATGCCTTTTACTTCTCCTAACAACCTTTAAAAAAATAGCTTATCCAATGACAAAAATGATAGATCTTGGTGGAGGGTGTATTCCCTTATACTGCTCCAAGGGTTTAGACAAAATTTACCTTGAAACAAGAAGAAACAACAACCATATGCAAAAATTTCGTATTGTTGGTTATTTCTCTCTTGCTACCATTCTTGGGTTGACCCAGGTTCAAATCTACTATGGTTTCCAACAAAACCCTCTAAAACTAGCGGGGCCCCTGGAAAACCAGAAGGCAACGTAGTACACGGGGTGCACTGCATAGTCTCACCTTAGATGGTTCTATGGGTGGCTGCAATGCTCAGGTTCTTGCAACCTCAGAATGAGTGGGGATCTAGAATTGAATCTTGTGATCTTTATTTATTTACTATAACATACATCTATGCTAAGTACTCTTTCATTCTTATTCATGCATGTAAAATAATTATATATAGCTACTTCATCAAACATTCTTCTAATATCTAATCATTAATAACAAAGATATATCAATGAATCATTCACATAACACATAAGCTACTGTGGTTCACTCCCTCCTGGGCTACGTCCACAAAGATCTGGATCTTGGGATCTTATATTATTGTTATGTCATCTATGGTGTCACGCGCATTACAATTCTCCCTCAGTTGGATCAAGATATTTAATGAGGCAGACTAGATAAAACCAAGCTCCCTAGCTTGTGATCTAACCCTCAAGATCTACCTTCTTTTATTTCTTCATCTCAACAACTTACAAAACAACCTCGAATTTTATAGTCATTCTTACATTCTGGAATTACAGTCACACTAAACCCTATCCAAATCTTTGAACCATGACCTACACCTCCTAGGTACCTCTTTATACTTATTTTTGGTTTATCATCCATTACATCCTCTTATCAAAACCCTAACACTAGCATGGTTTGGTATTCTTTCATGCACACCTCACATGCTTTCCTCCTTTGCATGTGCTTTACTTTGCACATGTTGCTTTTCCTGCCAGGTGTATTTTCCTTATTTGAGGTTTATTCTCCAAAATTAGCCTTTTCCCCAAAATGGGCTTGCACCCAACAGGCCCCCAACATTGACATTGTGACTCATCCCGAGTCACTGCCTTACTCCAGCAGATGTCATTGCTTGCGCCAGTGGGTCATATATTTTAGTTATTCTTTGGCACTGCACCTAAGCCTGACTGCTCCTTTCGGCCATATTTTCCATCAGCTACGTGGTAACTGGATTTTTTATCATTTCTCCCCCTTCCAAGCCTACCTGCTCTATGTACAGATTTTTTGCGTCGATATCAACGACCAGTTGCTCCACCTTTTCTTGCAGGGGCTCCAACTAATTCTTTCGTGACATCTTCTACGCTTGTGTTTCCTTCTCCTCGGCTTGTAAATTCTTCATTTTTGCGGCCATCTTGATCTTCTCCGGTAGTGACATCGTCCTCTGTCATTTTTTAAAATTGTCCATTGTTGCATGTAGTTTGTCCTCCTTCCCCTACAACTCTTGTAATATCCCATCCTCTAAAATTTGTGTCCATAGTTGGGCGCTTGTTGATTAAGGTTGGTTGTCATTGATGTCAACCCTTGAAGAAAGTCCGGTAGCAAATTCTGGTAGCACAAAGGTCTGGGTAATGGAACCAAGTTTGTTTGATGTAAAGATGACTCATTATTGTCTTGTCATGGTCGATAAGAAGTACAAATGTATGAACTCCAAAGTGGTTCCCTTATGGTGAAATCCCTCACGGGAAGATGCTTTGTGGATTGAGCTATCCTAGAAGTATGGTTAGAGAATCCATGCTTATTTGTGGAATAATGAGATGAAGGCCAGTGAATTTGTCAGTGAAACTATCCTACATGGATAGTGCTTGTCATGCCATTTTCCGTTGGTATGTGGAACGTCATATAACTCCTCACAGTTAGAGAGTTATGGCCATGTAAAGTTGGAGGACCCTCATGAGTCATATACAATCCCCTAAAAGTCAAAGTGTTTGCAAAATAAATTATTTAAATAATAAAGTAAATGGAGAACTCCCCAAAATAAGGAAAATGTAATGCTACATTAAAGTATAAATAAGAGGCAAAGCTCTCTCATTTAATCACACTTGAACATATTGAATATCTTTTGTTGTATGAGGATTATTGCAAGTACTCATTGATACATATGAAGTTGCGAAAGTCTAAGGTAGTACGAAGGGTTGATGGCGAAATTCTCAAAATTATAGTGAATACTACAAAACCCTATTTTTTGAAGCGTATGTGAGTTGACAGTGTATTAGGGTGTGTACATATTGAGGCGTACGTGGGCTGGCAGTGTATTAGGGTGCGTACATGTTGAAAAGCCATGGAAACTTGAGAAGATGAAGATGTGGAGGTTCTACATTCTGAGATCAAGCCCCCAGGAAGGTCTACAGTGCTCAGATACATTAGATCTATCCATTGGTTCAAAAGTTATGTCTTATTTCTATGAATAGTTGGATTTTGATGTATGCATGAGAAATGGTTATGGAGATTTGAAGATTCTCCTTAGAGAGACTTGTGGTTGCATGGTATCTTCTACATAAGTCAGATCTATAGAAATATAGTGTTGGTATATTTATCATTGATACTTCTTGTTGAGGCACATCTTGTATTTCTTGGCATATGGCTAAGGGTTTATGGTACATGGTTGAGATCTTGTATTTGTGAAGTGGTTGATGTATTAAGAGGTTGAATATTAGAAAGGGTTTGATGACTAGATCATGTGAGGGTTATTATACTTGTTCATTATTACACACACCTATATGGAACATGACTAGAGAGAGATATATATGCTTTGGGTAAAGGTTATGTATGCACAGGGTACAGTTACAATCTGGATATAGTGACAAGTTACAAATCTATGTGAAATAAGTTACAGAGGGTCAGAATTTTTCAAGAAATGAAACCTTAGTTTTCAGAAGGCATACGCAGGTTGCATAATAGTTTGGTCATGTACATACGCAGGCTACATAACAGATAGGGCAAGTACATACACGTGCTACAACACTACAAGTCGTGTACCTGTTGTATTTTTGTTTATACATGTTCATCTCAGGTACAGATTGATTACAGGGAAGTTGTACAGGTTGGATGCAGGTCAGTGGTACAAGTTGATACAGTTGTACAGTGGTATATCTCACAGTGATAGCGTGACAGTGGTTTCATCATTATACTTATACGTCAAGGAAGTTGGACATGGCAAGGATAGGTGGTTGTAGCCACCTTCCGGTTATAGCCAAAGAACTTAGGGGGTTGTATCCTCCTTCTAGTTGTAGCCAAAGAATTGAGGAGTTGGAGCTTCCTTCAGGTTGTATCCTGAGAAACTAGGGGGTTGGAGCCTCCTTCCAGTTGCATCTTGAAAACAAAGGAAGTTGGTGCTTCCAATGAATGTAATTCTTCAATACATATAAGAAAAACCATTTCATGGTTTTCTCTCGCTTTGGGTTTCCACATATAACACTGGTGTACTGTGTATGTGTACGATTGTTCATTTGTTCATTGCTTATTTACTCTGCAGTTATTGAATGATAATTCTACATTGATATAACACTTGGATTATATGGTTAAAAAGGATTAAATTGCTTTATTACCGATTCACCCCCCCGCTCAGTAATCCAACAATTGGTATCAGAGTAGGTTCCTTCACAAATTAGTTTAGCCACTGAAAGTTAGATCATGGAGAGAAACAACTTGTATACAAATGGAATACCACAGTTTGATGGACATAAGTATGCATTTTGGAGCATAAGGATGAAGACATATATATAGGCACATGGATTTGAAATTTGGCAATCAATTGTAGATGGATACACAATACCAATAGTTCAGCCAACAAATGACAAAGTAGTGAAACTCAGTAAGAAAATTCCAAAGCCACAAATGCAATTGTAAATGGTCTTGGTGAAACGCTATTCACCAAAGTTGCACATTGTAAATCCGCTAAAGAAATTTGGGACAAACTTTGAAATATTTATGAAGGAGATTCAAAAGTCAAAGCAGCAAAGATTCAAACTTACAGAGGTCAATTCGAACAACTAAAGATGAAGGAAGATGATAATATTGTAGTTTACTTCTTACGAGTCGATGAAACAGTAAATGCAATCATGGGATTGGGAGAAGAAATCGAAGAATCTGTAATTGTTCAAAAGGTACTAAGATGTCTTCCTATGAGATTTGACCCTAAAATATCAGCACTAGAAGAAAGAGAAGATCTAAACTCAATAAGCATGAACGAACTACATGGAATATTCACAACATATGAAATGAGAACTGAACAGGAAAATCCAGATGTAAATGAAGCAGCCTTCAAAGCATCCAAAAGATCAAAGAAAAATGGAAAGCAACAAGAAAAATAGCATAGTAGCAATAGTGATGTCTTGGAAGATGATGAAGAAGTGGCCAACTTTTTCAAAAGACTAAACAAGGGAACCAATGGCAGGTATAAAGGTAAGCTTCCTTTAATTTGTTTTAATTGTGATCATATTGGTCATTTTGCTAACAAATGTCCTCATAAGAAAAGGAGAAATGATGAAGGTTACTCAAAAAGAAAACAAACATATAAATCTAAAAGAACCGCAAAGAAAGTTTTTAAGAAAAACTTATGCACCAAAGAAGACATCTCATCATCAGATGAAGATGAAGTCAGTGACAGTGAGACATAAAGAGTTCTATTCATGGCAGTAGAAGACTATGATAAAGAAGACTCTGAAGAAGAATATGAATAATCCGAAGAAGAATATGAAGAAGTCGAAGAAGAAATTGAAGAGGCATAAGTTGATTACCGAGAGGAATTGTTGAGTGTCATAGAAGTTATCAGAAGAGAAAAGAGAAAAAACAAGAAGCTACAAGCAGAACTAGAAAAGAAATAAGACACTAAGGAATTAGAACAAATGATCACAAATTTGAAGGTTCAAATTGAAGAAGATGAAATAATTGAAGAAGAACTCAAAGAATAGCTAGAAGGAAGAGACATGATCATTGAAAATTTGGAAGCAGAGATTGTCACATTAAGAAAGGATATTCAAAAGAAAAATATGCAGAACAACTCAAAATTTTTTGAATGGCATTATCAACAGTCAAAGGCCTAATCATGACATGTCTGGACTTGGATACAATCAGACAGAAAATGGATCAAGATCCAAAACAATAGAACAAGAAACATATCCAAAAACCTACACAGAAACAATCAAAGGGGATATAAAATTCTACAGAGAAAATTACAGGGACACTCCTCCACCAAGAAGATTCAGATTTCAGAATCAACAACTGACAAAAACAGATAGGTATCAGGAAAAATAAGGATTCATAAGAGCACCTCCTTTTAGAATATATTCAAATCCCATGTATCAAACTATCTTCTTTGGTTTATGTTATGCATGTAATAATTTTGGACATAAAGCTATGAATTGCAGAGCTAACAACATGATTATAAACAACTTTGAAAGTCATACATAAAAGAGTTATCCAAGAAGGCCTAGTGAAACACAAAGAAGAAGTTACAACATGTTTGAATCATTGAGCACTGAAGTGGAATGATACAAGTGTAAAAACTTTGGACACATGGCCAAAGATTGCAGAATGGCAATCCCTCCTAGAGAAACACAACAAAACAACAACAATCACATACAGGAACCTTAGAAAAGGACATGGATAAGAAAGAAGAATTAGTACATCAATGAAGAATGCATAGTCGCTCTACAAGCTAAGAAGAAGAAACGTGGTTGGTATGTTGACAGTGGTTGTTTAAAACACATGAAAGGTGATAGAGACAGGTTTCTTACATTAAGTAAGGAAAGAGACTGATCCGTCTCCTTCGAAAATGATGATTCAGCTAAAATCATTGGAAAAGGCACAGTCAGAATTGGGAACAAGAATATAAAGGCAAAAAATGTACTACTAGTAGAAGATATGAAACATAATCTTCTAAGTGTGAGTCAAATGTGTGACCAAGGTCACAAATTTACTTTCGATTCACAAAAGTGCAAGATAAGAAAATAAGGTTTAGGAAAATTGATTGCTACAACGGCGAGAACTTCAAGCAACATATATGTGTTAAGTGAAATTGGAAATGAAAAGTGTTGTCTAGGAAAGGAAGATGAAAGTTGGCTATGGCATAGAAGAATGAGTCACATACATTTTGATAACCTTGTCAAAGTCAGCAAAAGAGAAGCAGTCAAAGAAATTCCCCAGATCATGAAACCAACCAACACTTTATGGAAGCATTGTCAACAAGGAAAGCAAACAAAGACTAGATTCAAATCAAAGGAATATCCAATGACAAGACCACTGGAAATTGTGCATACTAATTTAGTTGGACCAACTACAACAAAGGGTTTAAAAGGTGATAAATACTTTATGTTATTAGTTGATGATTATACAAGAATGATTGTAGTTTGTTTTCCCAAGAATAAGTCATAAGCTTTTGAAAACTTCAAGATCTACAAGGAAATGGTTGAAAATGAAATGGATTCAAAAATCAAATGCTTGGGATTTGATAATGGAGGAGAGTTCACTTCAAAGGAATTTATGGAATACTGTATAAGTCATGGAATAAAGAGGCAATTCTTCATGGCTAGGACACCTCAACAGAATGGAGTTGTTGAAAGAAAGAACAAGACACTACAGGAAATGGTTTGAACAATGCTAATGGATTCCAAATTGACAAATATTTTTTGGACACAGGAAGTGCATACAACAATTTACATTCAAAACAAAGTAATGCTCATAAACAACATTGACAAAACTCCCTACGATCTATGGAAAGGAATACTAGCAAATGTGACGCACTTCAGAGATTTTAGAAGCAAATGCTACATCAAAAGAGAAGATGGAAGAATGGGAAAGTTTGACTCTCGTGTGGAAAAAGGAGTACTTGTTGGTTACTCAAGTACAAGGAAAGCATACAAGTGTTACAATTTGAGATTGAACAAAGTTGTGGAAAGCATCAATGTAACAATTGATGAAACAGGTAGACAAGAATTAAAGGAAGAAGAAAATGAATCAATGGAACAACTTTATGAAGAAGAAATAGAAGATGAAAAATAAGGGGAAGATGAAGAGGATCCGACATAAGTAGAAGAGTAAGTTCAACAAGTGCCTCCAAAAACACCTAGCAGACGAGTACAAAAGAATCATCCTTTAGATCAAATTATCGGAAACAAAGATGTGGGAATTGATACTAGAAGAAGAATGTGTTCACCAGAACAAACACACCTAGCACTCACATCTACGATTGAACCATCATGTTTTGAAGAGGCCAGTAAGGATGAATTTTGGAATAAGGCCATGGATGAAGAATTGGATCAAATAGAGAAAAATGACACTTGGGAATTGGTTCCAAGACCAAAGGATAAGAATGTGATCGGAACAAAGTGGGTATACAAGAATAAATTGAATGAAGATGGACAGGTTACAAGGAACAAATCTAGAGTGGTATGTAAAGGATATGCACAGGTTGAAGGAATCGACTCTGAAGAGACATTTTCCCCATTTTCCGAAATGGAAGAAATCCGATTGTTTTTAGCTTATACCTTCTCCAAAAATATTAAAGCGTATCAGATGGATGTAAAAATAGCCTTTCTGAATGGGGAACTTAAAGTAGAAGTCTACGTTGAACAACCAGAAGGATTCCATTTGTTAGAGAATACATATTATGTGTGTAAATTAAAGATGGCCTTATATGGTCTAAAACAGGCTCCTAAAGTATGGTACTCTAGACTAGATAAATATCTACATCATGCAGGGTTCATAAAATGAAGTGCAGAAAGCAACCTCTACATCAAGGTAAGTGAAGATAGTATTTTATTAATTAAAGTTTATGTTGATGATATAATTTTTGGTGGTGATGATTATAGGTTAAGCCAGAAATTTGCAAAGGATGTGTAGAATGAATTTGAAATGTCATTACTTAGAGAACTATCCTTCTTTTTGGGACTTTAGATACTTCAAAGCAACCAAGGAACTTTTATTTCTCAAACCAAGTATATCATAGAAATGATAAAGAGGTTCGGAATGAAAGATTGCAAACCAGTTATCACTTCCATGAAAACCAGTTGCAAGTTGAGCAAAGATGATGATTCAAAGTCTACAAATCAAAGGAAATATAGGTCAATGATTGGTATCCTACTATATGTGACAGCATCCAGACCATATGTAATGCAGGCAGTTGGATAGGTGGCATGATTTCAAGCAGCACCAAAGAAACCACATGTATTAGCAGTGAAGAGGATTTTTAGATATCTCAAAGGAACATAAGAGTTTGAATTATGGTATCCAAAAGGAAAGGATCTATCACTTATTGCCTACATAGATGCATATTGGGAAGGTTGTATTGATGACCAACGAAGCACCAATGGAGCAACATTCTACTTGGGTGAGTGTTGGCATAGGGGAAGACCTAGGGTTCAACACTACAACAACACACCAACAAATCCCTAACTATCGGCCGTTTAGACAACACCTGCGAAGCAGATGAAGTCTCACCCGAGGTAGAGGTAGGGGTGGTTGCAAGACTCAGGTGTTTGCAACCTTAGTTGGGACACATGTCTGTGATTTTAATACTTAACAGAGCACTTAGCACTGACAGTTCATCAATATTTTACCACTATTCTACTACGCAGATAAAACAACGCATCGCATTATTCACTCAGATCTATTGTATCTAAGAACTTATCATAAAGAGGTAGATTACATATGGCAGATTCAAGCACTAAGCACATCCACATAGGTCATATTTACATCCATATAAATCATTAGCACAAAGCATAAGAAAATCTATCTATCTATATCAAATCACTTAGTAAGTAAAGACATAAACATATCAAGACATCGCACAAAGCGGGACAACACAACATTTATGTGGTTCACCCCCACCCTGGGGCTACGTCCACCAACTCTTCTTCTTTATTGTCTTCAGCCAATCAGTTACATGCAGAGAGCCACAAAATCCTACTCTGCATAGGATAGGAGATTTGCATGCACCTCGCCATATCCACCCTCCCTGAGCTAGGTTACAACACTAAGCCTTCTACAATCACTTGCGCTTATAATGCAGGCACCACCTGCTACGTCGAAGCAGATCTTCGATTCCACCATTTCCTATTCTGGAATCTTTCTTGCATTATGGTCCTTCATCATTCTTTGACAGGCTAAATTTAGCTAACTGTCACTACATTTGGCAGTTCGTTTCCTTTTGGCAGATCTCCTCTTTCTTGAGCGGATTAAACACTTTTTGTTTTATTAGCTCTCGATGGAAATGACTTAGCATATAATGTTAAGCGCCATATGACCATTCAACAAAACCATAAGCTCCCAACGGAAAATCACAAACAGTGCAAATTGTTCCTTCCTTTGGATTTCTGCTCCCATACACTACTCGACACGTGGCTCCCAGCAGAAATCACCAAGCGCCTCGGGGTTTGAACCTTCCATTCTCCGTTTCCATTCATCGATGGACACTTGGCCTCACCGAAATTCACCAAATGTTTCGGAGTTTGAGCCCTCCATTCTCCGCTGCGATCTGGGTCATTGGTTCTTCACTGACCGATTCCGCTCCGATCGTGATCATCCGTCTTATGGATGATCTACACCGTTAGTCTGTTAGCTCTTTGAATTTCGCTCTATTGTCCCCCGTCGATTCAAATATTATGTACACAAAGACTATGCATAATAATCAGAGCTTTCCTCGCTGTAAACATTTTCTGTAACTTACAATTCCTTGCAAATTGGTTTAACTCATACTTTCAGATTGATTAATGAATCAATCGTATTCAATAAATGATAACATAAATGTCACAATATATACAGATGAATAGAATGATCACCTATACTGAGATTGGATTCAACAGAGTAGTAAAACCTTCTTTCCAAACTTGAATTTCCCCAATAGATCTTTTACAAAACAGAGCAATGAGTCTCTGTGCATGCTCCAGGAATCGAATTCCGAGTTTTCCCCTCCTTGATCTACATTCAAGCTTCCTCGAGCTCTGTGAGCTAACCCATCGAGACTTCACCAGATTAAACTAGGTTAAGCTACCTATTCAAAATACTAAAGACTGTATTTATTTACAATGGATTTCTGTTTCCAGATC
>WSFP011419356.1:0-23213 GCA_009831015.1 Picea engelmannii
GTATATTCATCTCTCCTAGCTCTCATGTTATTCCTTTCATCTCTGTAAAGTTCATTAGGAATAGGTCACTGTATTTGCGCAATAACTTTGTTATTCTATCCACTATTTGTTCATCCCAATAATCTCCAATGCTTGCCATTTTAGGATTATCAGTTGACCCAATGTTGACTTTCTTTACTTTGATAGATGCAACAAATACTTATGATTCCAAAAATGGACCTTCCACCTCTCTTTCTCCTTCAATTTCTGTAATATGAAAATGGTGCTTCTTCTTCCACATGATAGCATGACAATAGTTCTTTGATTGTTTTCTTGTTTTGTTGTTGGTATTCTATCATGATTTCAGTCTTTGGTTCATCAATAAACATCATCCCTCTTATATTTTTTAGTCTTGAATCAATTTTGGGGTTCTCATGTTCAAATGAGAAGGTTACTATAAAATTATGTTGTAATGTTGTCCATTTTGCAGTGCCTTTGCGTAGTTCCTAGTCTACATACCAGTTTTCTGGAATTCCTTCTAATGTGTGGATGAAGTGATGAGGCCATTCCTTTGGTGGTGGCATCCTCCATTGTTTTTTTCTCTTATCCAAATTTTTTTATGGTGTCCCCTATCCATCATATCTCTACATTTTATTGTTGCCTTGTTCTGCGTCGAATCTAATGTCTAGTAAACTCTTACATTGGCACCAATCCTTAATTGTTTCTTTGTGTGAACCCCACCATCTTGCAAGTGTTTCCTTGAGTTCAATGTCCAAGGCTAAGAGCCTCTAATTCTCTAACACTTCATCTTCGTATCTTATTAGGAATTTTTAAGTCATTTATGCCATGGAAATTGGGGGGTTCTCTGATCTTTGTACCCACCCATCTTACTACGCGGTCTATTCTTGTGCACCTTCTTGTGGAAACTTCATGTAATATATGTTGCCAATTCTCCAAACTTGTATCTGATTTAGAAGCACATGATGTGATACTCCTCTAGTTGAGTACCCCATCTACAGTTGGGTTAATATAATCTTCTTCGCGCACGGTGGTTCTGTACAACTGGTTTATCTCTTCCAAATCCAGACAAGTTGGTTCTACAAACCTTTACCCTTCTGAAGGGTCTAATGGAACAATAAATTTGTATTCTCCTAATTCAAATGTCATCTTCCTTGTCTTCAAGTTGATTATTGCCTGGTTATCAAATGCCCAATCCAGTCCAAGAAATTTTGGATAAGTGTTTTACCATCTACTATCTCTATCACTTCAAAGTTTTCCTTAGTGCACACTCCATCTAGATCTACTGTCACAGCCTTAAGCCTTCCAATTGGTAGAACTCTGTGCTTATTTTCTAACTTCAACTGGAAAGGTTAATAGCCTAGTGTGGGATCTCCCATACACTACCATGTCTTCTTGGGTAACACATTTACATCAGAGCCTAAATCCAATATTATATCCCCCATATTGAAATCTCCAACGTTAGCATTCATCTTGAATTCCATGCTTGTCCTCCTTCTTGTATGGAGGTGATTGACTATTTTCTGCTCTAACTTCCACTCTACCTTTGTGTTACATATTTCTAACATATTTTTCAAAACTTTAACAGATGATAGATCATTCAATAGTTTAACACATGATTGCAGAAAAGTCTTTATTGTACTTACTTGCACTAAAGGTGGTGATTTGATGGTGTGATCCATTGATAAAGGCATATCGTACATTGGTATGTTCTGAGTATATTGCGCAATTGATGTAGATGCAACATCTTGTTTGATGAACTCCTATCTGGCCTCCTTGAATGTTTCTTTTTCTTTCCACGCATCAAACGGCTTCTTTGTTTCAGTATTCTTTTTCACCCATTGGTGTTGCACTGGGTCTTGTTTTATTGCGTTAGGTCCTGTCTTAGCTCCTCCTCGTGTGACTATGTTGATATTTCTTCCATCATCCCTGGCTTCTATAGAGATCCACTGAATATTCTAATTGTTCTGGTTCCTCTTTTCTTGAATCTTCCCCAAAAGTGTTGGGCATTCCTCCATATCATGGTCTATTGCGCGATAGTACATACATGTCACAGGTGGAAGTGGAAATTCCCTTGTATAATGTTCTAGTTGTTGGTAGTTGTGGCACACTATTGGACCTATGCATCTTCCAAATACTCCTCTACCTCATCCCAACTCTTCCAAATCCTCATCTACCTTGTCCTGACCCCTCCAAATCCCGCCTCTTCCAAATCCTCCCACACAGATTCGCCTAGTTTCTATTTGATTTCAATTATCTCATTCATGTACTGATCTTTTGAGCTAGGCTTTTGAAATTAATTTATCAGTAGATTCTTGACATATGAAATCGTCCTTATTGTTCCTGGTGGTCTATTTAAACTAGGATCATGTACCAATCCAATGCACGGTCTCTTAGCGTGATAGCTAACTGTGCAAATTTTGTGTCCTCATCTATGATCTTCTTTGCTTCCTAGATCTGACAAATGAAAAAATGTTTTTCAGGGTTCTCAGATGCCTCTCCCCAAAATTATGGTAACCTAATGGTGGGATCATGTCCTGCCATCTTGAATTGTGATGAACTACCACCTCTGTGCGATGTAGATATTTTATTTCTACTTCCTAAATTGGCTCCTTGAGTTGCTTCTCCTTGATTATATGTGTTTCCTTTTGTCTTTCTTCCACTAAAATTTGGTTGTCTAAATGGCGGTGTTCTTTTTGGTGTATTAGTCGCACATGAGGTTATGGGTTCCACATTGACAGTGATATGGATGGGAGTTTTGACTTCTGGTCCTACCCTTGGACCTATTATCTTCCTTTCATACTTTGTATGCAATATTTCCTCAATCTACTCCATAGCTCGGAGATCCTCTACCTCTTCTTCATCACTTGCCAAGCCCTCTCTATCTGCTATGGCTCTCTTCTTATTATTCATATTATATTGGTAGGGTACTCCACTGCGTGTCTTTCCAGCTGTTTCCATGATCTATTTGATCTGATCTTCCTCCATCATGATTGGGTCTATGGAATCCTCATTCTTTCCCTTATCCACCTCTTCCTTGAGTTCTCCACCTCTTTTCAGTGCTTCCCCCCTTCCCCCATGCATGCAGGAAAGTTTAGTTGTCTTCTTCCATAGTCATCACACCGTTGTTATACAATAAAATCTTGATTGAACTATACAACGATCTAAAATACCTAACTCTAGGCCCATTTAGAAACTCCTTCTCTGCTGCGATGTAAGACTTTGCAGTATCTACTGTAAATTATGTGATAAACCCTTCAACAATACTGTCTAACCAGAAATCTATTGCACATGTGAAATTGTTGTTAACTTGTTGTAACTATGAAATATCCATAGGATTCCACTCGATCTATTTGATTTGATTTGTAGGGTGGTTTTATTTCAACCTCAATAGCCACTCCTACAACATATGCAGGAAATCACAGAAAAATACCTCATGCAGGTTGTTAAACACATACTTTTCCAGATATTTGCACGATGCTAACTTAGTGTTTCTGTTATCTTTTTGTGCCAATTCAATCTCCTTTGTTTTCAACCATCTTTCAATCTCCACCTTTGTTGGGTTCCACGGTCTGAACATTCCCTTTTTATATCTTCATTCTCCACATGATTTTTCTATGGATCCCATTCACTCAATCCCATGCAGTTCCAACCGACAACAAAACCATTTGTTGGTTACTCTTCTCCTATTTCCACTCTTGGGATGACCCAGGTTCAGATATGAACCGAGTTCCAACAAAACCCTCTAAAACTATCGACCCTCTTGGGAAACCAGAAGGTATCACAACACACAAAATGTATTGTGCAGTCTCACCCAAGATAGTTCTATGGGTGACTGCAATGCTCAGATGCTTGCAATATGGGAAAGAGTGGGGATCTGGGATCTGGGATTTCCTTTCATCCTCTTAGGCCTTGATCTGGTGGTTCCTTTTATTATTCTTAAGATTCATTTATTTGCTAATTCTATGCATGCATTCTAACAGATCTAACTAAATTATTCATTCATCCATTCATCATCTAACTACTGATAGAAGGTAAATATACAATAAACACAACACATAACATTGTTTTACCATGGTTCACCCCCTCCTGGTCTACGTCCACAAAATTCTAGCTTCTTAGGCTCTTTTATTATGTTGCTGTAAAATATTGCATCACACGCACTATAATTTCAATCATACAATCATGAACGAGGTTTTTCAAACTCTATGAGGCAGACTAGATCACACCAGGCTCCTCATCCTGCGATATAACCCTCAAGATCTACCCACTTGACTCTCCTACAACTCAACATATTACAAAAGTGTCTCGTATCTTACAACAATTCCCCTAACCGAACATAACAAAACTCAGGAACCTCGACCTCGACCTCCTAGGATCTTATTTATACTAACTTTCAGCTTATCATTCGTTACAATCTCTTACAAAAACCCTAACCCTAGCGTGGTTAGTTTTTCCTTCATGTGCGCCTTGCATGCTTTCCTCCTTTGCATGCAGCTTTTCTCTGCACATGTTGCTTTTCCTTCCAACTATCTTTTTCCAAATTATGCTTCACTTTCCAAAAATGGACTTTTCCTCAAAATCAGCCCACGCCCAATAGTTTCCAATTGTGCAACACCTACCTCTGTCACCTCCTTGATCACATATTGTCCTAACTAGTGCATACAAAACTTCCCTAGGTGCTACATAAATTTTCTATCATATAGGAGTATCAAGTCACCTACTTGGAATGTTTTCAACTTAATGTGTCTATCATGCCATGCTTTTTCCCTTTCCTTTTAAAATTGTTGGTGAAACCCTGTGATAAATGTATCCTTCTCAAGTTGTACCAACTATGATAATCATTCCTATATTGCACCTGAATCCGAAAGATCTGTGATGGCTGCAATGTGCATGCTCGGTACAATGAACTCCATCGACGTTATTGCCTCCTGCCCATGTACCAACCTGAATGGTGTTTTCCCTGTCAACTTCTTTTTGGTTGTCATGTATGTCCATAATATAGTAGGGACTTTTAAGTCCTAGGCATCTCTTCCTACGTTGCAAATTTTTGTCAATGCATTCTCTAGAATTTTGTTGAATGCTTCTACCATGCCATTGGCTTGCGAGTCGTACGATGTATTCTTCTGGTGGTGAATTTGGAATTATTTGATCAAATATGCTATGGTATTATTGATGAAGTGTGTCCCTTTATCACTCATCAATGTTCTTGGACATCCAAATTGAGTTACTGTATTCTCGAACAAAAAGTGTGTAGCAGTTTCTATGCTGCAATCCGTAACTAGTGCGACTTCTACCCATCGTGTCAGAGATTTTGTTGTTGTATCATTGTACCTAGCCCTTGATCTTCATGCTGGTGGGTTGATTGGTCCAATGAAGTCTATGGCCCACTTATCAAAATCTTGTAATGTAACATGTGGATTCAATGGCATCTTGTCCCTTCTGGAGGGTTTTCCGGCCCTTTGACAAACATAACATGTTTGATAGTATTCCTTTGCGTCCCTATGTAGTGTAGGTGACCATATTCCTGCACATAAGATCTTTTACGCAGTGGATTTACGTGAATAATTTCCTCCTTCTATCCCGTCGTGCACTTCTACCAATATAGTTGATCTTTCATGTTCGACCACACAACATCACAATATCCCATCTATGCCCAGTTTATATAATCTTCCTGCAATTAATTGGTAGTCCGCAAACTTTACTACCAACTACTTTTTCTACACAACCATCATGTCTGAGGGGGTCATACCTGTACTTAAGAACTGTACAATGTCTGTAAAATAGTCATCCATAATCTTAAGGAAAAATAGTTTTGCATCTGGTAAGATATCGTCCAGGTTTCCCGCCTCTTCTCCCAAGAGTACGTGTGACAAGTGATATGGTCTTGCATTGAGTTTACCTGGTTTTAATACTACTTCAAATTCATATTCCTAGAGTAATAGGATCCATCTTCAAATCCTTTCCCCCAACACTATCTTATTGACTAGATATATTAGTGCAGAATTGTCGGTGTACATATTAAAGTGTGAGCCTAGCAAGTAGTGTCTGGACTTCTGCAGTGCATAGACCATAGCCAATCCCTAAGGTTTTGTTGTGGTATGTTTTTTTTCTATTGTTGATAGTTTCCTACTTGCAAAAGAGATTGGGTGATCTATCTCTCCCTCACCTAGCTATGACAAGATTGTTCCTAATGTTATTGATGATGTATCCACATGTACATGAAATTTCTTGTTCTAGTCTGGGAAAATTAAGATTGGCGTAGTTACTAACTTTTGTTTCAGTGTGTCCAGTCCTTTCTGACAATCACCATTCCACTGGAACTTCTCTTCTTTTTTCAATAATTTTTCCATTGGTGCTATAATATGTGTGTATCATTTGATAAATTTCCTGTAATACCCTGTGTGGCCAATTGTTTCATGTAGTTGTTTGATTGATGTGGGTGGTTGTAAGTCGAGAATAAGTTCAATCTTTGCGGGATCAACTATTAAACATTTTTTTCATACCACGTTCCCCAATAATATTCTGAACAGTGCACAAAAAATACACTTCTTTAGATTCAAGGATATATGATGTTGTTTGCACTTATCCAACATCAATCTTAACAATTCAACATGATCCCATAACAAACTAAATACAGTCCATTCGTCCAATTAGACCTTGATAAACTTGTGAATAAACTCCTTAAACATTGCGACAACTACTCTTGAAAATACCGCAAGTATGTTCTTCAACCCAAACGACATTATTGTGTATTGAAAACTTCACTATTATGTCACAAATGTAGTCTTATGTCTATATTCCTGTGCAATTATTATCTGATGGTAGCCTGAGAAACCATATGTGAACGAATAAGAGTCTTGTCCACCTACTGATGCAGACCCCCTATCCCTCCTGAGGGCTGTGCGACCTCCTGGTCAGGATCTTCTGGTTCGGGGCTGAAATGGCTCTTCTGGTTCCGAGCTGGAACCTTCCTCTTCAAATCCACAGGTCCTTCTCTGTGTTCGCCTATACAACCAAGCACTAGGCTCACGCTCTCCACTCCTTGTGACCATGGGCACGACCACAGACTTGGTCCAAAATGCATGCCGCATTTCGCGACCCCCGGCTTTCCAATACGACGAGTCCTTGGCTCCTCCAAGTCCCGAAACTCCGATGAGGGCTAACGGAGGTTAGATCCTCCCCTTTCTCGACTCATGTGACCACAAACCCATGACCACCAGCTTTACCATGAAAGTGCGTCGTGGTTCACAGTATTGAAACCTGCGATACAAGGCGCCTGACCCCTCCAAGTCACGAATGGTGAAATCCTGATGACGCGAGATCTACAGCTCAGATCTCTATTGGATCGATAGCTACGCTTATTTTGTCATTTCGCATTTCGTGACTTCGCATCTTACAGAGTTGTCCACTCCTCTTCCTGGTCGCTGAAATCACAAAATCTCCCCTCACTACAAATCGACGGCTCTCAGCCTTCAAATATCTGACGGCTCTGATATTTTCGAGGTTCCACCAGTCAAGAGTCCCACACTGTTGACCCTTGTACTCCCAGTTGTCGAAATGATGAAAACTTGAGGCGCTTGATCAATGTCTCACAACACCCTTCAAATCTATGGTCAGATCTCTTCCTCATCACTAACCTCCCTACAAATCCACTTGATCCAATGGATTGCGAGGTCTCGCATTCCTCCTCCTAAGCTTTCACTCACTTCATACTCAGAAAACCTTCTAAGTTTTCGAAGGCTCGACCTTCGCTTCTTCCAGGGAATGAGTTTCTGGATCTCGATAACACTTTCTGACGTGTTGTTCCTCCTGAGATTTGTCTGGTTCAGAGTTTGATTTCCCGCACACTCCTTGTGTTTGAGGGATTTCGATAACTCAGATCCATGGTATTTTTCGTAGAGAAATTCCTCCCAATTTCCTTGCATTCCTCTCTGGCTCGATGCACACCTTGCAGAGCTTCAAATGAAGAGAAACAATTGAAACTGAAAACTAGCAGTCATAGTTCCGTTCTCCTCTATAGAGATTCATTCACTTGTTC
This sequence comes from Picea engelmannii, assembly GCA_009831015.1. Lineage (NCBI taxonomy): Eukaryota > Viridiplantae > Streptophyta > Pinopsida > Pinales > Pinaceae > Picea > Picea engelmannii. The sequence continues at coordinate 8,039 of WSFP011419356.1, forward strand.
ATGAAAACAGAAATAACAGGAAAATCACAAATAACATTCACACACACACATTTGGATCAATTTTCCTTCTGTTCTATTCACAAGTGCCGAAATAACTACCAGAACATATTCTGATTACAATGGCTTTTGGAATCTTGGGGATTTTGTTAACTTGCCTACTCTAAAATTCATCCTATGCTATCTTAGTCTAGTCACCCTTCAGAGCCATAATGGAAACTCATGCTCTGCTTGCGATTTTCAAAACGTGCCTCAAAGGCTAAAATTCGACACTAGTTTAAGCGTGCCTCCAAAGGTAAATTCCAGCGCTGAGTTAAGGTGGATTTCAAAATCGGCTGCAACTGTCAACGTTGAATTTTTGGAAGAACTTTGACGTGTTGAGTGGTCCTACCTTTGTGCGCTTCCCAATGATGCTCCTGCATCACCTATATTTTCAAGTACTTCATCTACAAATGTTGTTGGAAATGGATCGTGTAGGCATGCATCATTCAATTTCCTCAAGTCGACATAGATTCTTATACCCCCTTTTTTCTTGTCCTACACTACCACATGACTTATCCATTCTGATTCCTCAATCAGTTCGATGACTCCTTCCTTTAGCATGCAGTCTATTTCCTCGTTTTGTTTTTCTTTATATCTTGGGTTTAGTCTATAGGGTATCTGTTTCACTGGTTTAGGGCCTGGTATTAGTGGAATTTTCATCTCTCTTAGGTCACCTGCTATCCCTTTCATCTCTGAGAATGTAGTTGGGGATAGGTCTTGGTATTCATGCAATAGATCTGTTATCTTTTCTACTATTTCCTCATCCCAGTAATCTCATATCTATGCAAACTTAGGGATTTTCCCTGTCCCAATATTGACTTTTTCATGTCATAACTTGATACACGTATGTTGTGGATTCCATGTATGGACCCTCTACTGTTCATTTCCCCTCTATTTCTAGTACTTGTATATTGGAAGGATCTTCGTCATCCTGATCCTCCTGTGTCACATTGTAACATTCCAATAACTTGTGAACCATCATAGAGTCGTTGTGTGTGTTTCATATAGATATTTCTTCAATTGAATCTTCTTCAATGAATATTTTTTGTTTAATCACATGTAGCCTTGTACTTATTAGGGGAGACTCATTCTGAAAGGTAAATGTTTCCAAGAATCTTTGAGTTATGTAATCCCATTATATTGTATCTCTGTGCATTTCCAGTTCTAGGTACCAGTTCTTTGGGATGGTATCAAGGGTATGTATGAACATGTGTGTCCATTCTTTCTTGGGTACTGACTTCCATGCTTTTTCACACTACGAAACATGATATGTTGGGTTTCCTTCCCCGATATACTTCTACATCATGTATCCCTCATCAGTATTGAATCTCACCGGTATTAGTCTCCTACATTGTTTCCAATCTTCTATGTTTTCTTTATGTGTCGCCCACCATCTGGATGGGGTGGCCTTCAGTACAATGTCTAGTGCTAGTAGCCTTTGTTGTTCTGGTACCTGTGCCTCAAATGTATGTATAATTTTTTTTATATATGTCAACCTGTCATACTTAGGTGGGTTTCATAGTTCTATTCCAATGCAGTGTATTGATTTGGTCATGTGTATGCATCATCGTGTTGAGACTTCATGCATCATCTATTGCCAATTTCCCAGACCTGCTTCTAAATCTGATGTACATGAACTAGTGTTTCTCCAACCTAATGCACCGTATGTGATGGGGTTAACATAGTCATCCATCCTTGCATTCATGTTATATAGGTTGTCAATTTCATCTCCCTTCATTGATTCTATGTACCTCCTTCCTTCTTTTGGATCTAATGGTGCAGTAACTTTCAGTTCTCCTACTTCAAATATCATCTCTCTCCTTTTCAATTTGATAATGGATTGGGTATCGAAGTCCCATTCTAGTCTCATTGATGATGGGTATGGTTGGCTATCATCCACAATATCGATAACTTAAAAAATTGAGAGACTATGCACTCCATCTATATTCACATGTGTTCCTGTTAATCTGCCAGTAGGTATAATTTTGTACTAGTTTCCCCAACATTTCCCATGTCTTCTTAGGTAACACTTTCACATCGGACTCCAAGTATAAGATCACATTGTATATGTCGTATTCTCCAATATGTGCACTGAACTTGAACTCTCCATTCGTTCTTTTCTTGCGCAATAGTTGGTTACTACTTTCTTTTTGGTAGGGGTTTCCTTTCCTTGTGCGCAGTAATAGATCATAGTGAATAATGTATGCAATGCATTTTTATCTTCGACCAACTCTAGGAAAATCTTCAAAAACATTCCTAAGGTACTTACCTTCTCTAGCGATCCCTTGGTCATGGCCTGGACATTAGTGGGAGGCCTATCTACCATATGTGGTGCAAAATATGTTGGTGTTTCCCACTTTTGTTGTAATATTTCCTCCCTCATCCTTTTATAGGTCTCTTTTTTGTCTCTTGGATCGAATGTTGGCATGGGTATTGTTGATTTCTTTACCCATTGCTTAGTCTGTTTCCTTTCATTGGTTGCATATGTTTCTCTTTTGGTTCCTCCGGGCGTAACGACTGCTGTTTTGGGTCATTCATCTCGTATCTCGACCAATATCTTTTGAATGTTCGGGTTCTGGTTTTGATTACCTCTGTCCTACCACTTTTCTAGTAATTGTGGACAATCTTTTGTCACATGTTCCAACGCCTAACTATAAGTGCATGTTGTGCAGGGTTTTGGGAATCTCGCACTAGGTGTCCTAGTTCGTTACAGTTATAGCATATTATGGGGCCTCTTCCTCCTCTCCCAAAGTTTTCTCTACCTCTACCCCTATCAAATCCTCCTCAGATTCCTTGATTAAATCATCTTTGATTATTATACTTCCCTCCCCCTTCTGTCGCAACATTATCCTGATCATGAATCATGTGCATATATGATGTGCGCTCCCTCATTAGATTGAATGCATGACAATCCTTGTCTTCGTGTCCCATTTATTTTCAAAAGCTAGAAAATAAGATTCTTGGGGTACTCTGATATTTTTGTAATAACTGGCACTCATGAGGGTTATGTCCCCATTTCTTGCATATCTCGCAGTACCCTCCTCCTGGAAGTGGGTTTGGTGCCCCAACTGCTAAGTACTACACAAAGGTTGTACATTCGTCTTTGTGGTGACCTTCAGTCCTACACTTGGTGCACCAGAATTTTTCTCGTTTATCTTTCCCCTTCATGATTTATGCCAATTGAATCATTAATGCAACTAGTTGTTTCTATATCTACACCATTCCACTGTTGTCTTTGACCGAAGAGGCTTCCAACTTCATAGAAATCTCTAATGCCTCAGATTGCGACGTAACCTTTTGTTGTATTAAAGGACTATGGATGTGAGGTAGCAAGCTCGCAATAAACCACTCCCTATGTTTTTCATCGGGTATTTGGAATGTTAACCTACCCATCACATATTTGACTCAGTCTGTACTCGCTTGATCTCCTTGGGCTCGGTAATGTACCGCGACTTAGACTTTGGTTTCTTGAATTCTTTTAATAATGTTGTGTGATCTCTACTAATATCCTTTTTTGACCTATTGGTGTGGTACTTTGGAGCTTCATGTACCAAAATAGCATGCACCACACATCCTCTAAAGGTTGTTTCCAACTACGCAATCTTTATGGCATCATCATGGACATTCTTTGCAGTCTAGATGGTTTCACATATGAACAAATGTTTTTTTGGGTCTTCCTATCAAATTCCTTTGAACTCTGGTAATCTTAGTGTGTTATCTACTCCTTCCATGTTGTTGTGTGTAGGACCTCTTCCTAGTGATACTGTTTGATTTTGATTAATTGTACTGCTACTATTTCTCTGGTTACTATTGATTTGACTTCCTCTACTGATTACAAGTTCTCTCGATAGGTCTTCAAATGTTGTCTCAGATTTAGGTGACACACACAAGGTTGTGGTTTCGACCCATGACTCAGCTCAAGAAGGACTTACTGGTTCTTCTATAACTAGACTGAACTATATATCTTCTTCTTTTCCCTCTGTCTATTGTACTTCTATGATATAGATATATGCATGAGGTTTCAGGTTCTCACTACGCTGCTCCCTCTCTCTTCAGCTGCAGTTCTCAACTTCTTGTACCTTCTCCCACTGCGTAGAAATCCAAATTTGTCTTATCCTTCTGATATCCCTTCCTCTTTCTCTTGCATTCTCAGTCTTCCCTTCCTTTGTCTATTTTTTGTACCCTCGGATCTCCCAGTCAACAAACCCCAGTCCCTTTGTGTGTGCAAAGTTTTTTAGTTATCCCATTCCATTGTCATCACTTCCTTATCACATCGCAACATTTTTATCCAGGTAGATAACGACTTTATGAATCTTCCTCGTGGGCCTTTAAAGAAGTATCTTTCTACAACACTATAATCCTGGGTACAATCTATGGAAAATTCTATTATGTAGCCTCCCAATATACTATCCATCCAAAAGTTAACTGCGTGTAAAGTATTGTTATCTACTAAGTCCACTTTTCCCACTGGTTCAGGAGTCCAGTTCTTTGGCACAATTGGTTTATGTCTACTAGTTTTTTCCACAAATATTTACATCCATTCTGCTAAAAGGTTAGGAAATTCTCCAAAAACGATCTCATGCAAGTTTGTGTACACATATCTTTGTAGCCATTATTTTTTCTTTAGATGAGGGTTTTTACTCTCATTTTGGGAAAATTCTTGTTCCTTTTGTTCCAACCATTCGGTTATCTCCTTCCTCGTTGGTCTCCAAAACATTCCCTCACTTCTAGATTCTAGGTACCGACAACTGGACCATTTTTTGGTGCTCGCACATGTAGGTTCAAGACCCTGGGTTCAAGTTACTTAGTCCAACAAAACCCTACAGACACTAGCCCTTTTAGCATCATCGACATGTAGGAAAAGTACTGCCTGAGGTATCTTTATGGGAACTACAGGAACCAAGATTCTACAACGGTGAGGGAAAGATTGGAAATCCACTCTGTCATATCTACAATATCCTCTCGCACACTAAACCATTGCTACCCCGAACTCGTTACTTAGTTATATATGGACATATATCCATAGTTATGTTATTTAGTGGTTAAAAATACAATCATGGTTACTGCACATTGCCATATAATCATCTGCATTAAAAATAAACATGAAAATAGCATTAAAGATAAACATGCATTCACATTATAGACATGAATTAACATCCAAAAATAGAATTCTACACAGGGTTATCGTGGTTCACCCCACTCCGGGCTACGTCCACAAAATATTGGATTCTTTATTATATTTAAGTTTCTTGGTTGTTCTCTGTGCTACAATGGATGCATCACATACAATTCTCGTCACATATGTAGTTTATTTACAATGTTTTTCCCTCTGAACCTCTTCTTTCTCTCTATCTATATCTATCTCTCGGTTCAACCTCTCTTCATTTCATCTCTAATCGATATCGCGACACCCTGTACATATTTATACATTATGATCAGAGCCTTTTGACACCTCATTGTGAATTGGATACAACTCATGCTCAGCTAGCGACAACTCATTATGAGTTGGATACAACTCATGCTCGACTGGTTTTCCCGGATTTTGCACTAGTTATTCTTTCATGTCCCTCGTCTTCTCCTCTTTTCTCTCTTTTCTTTCTCGATCTTCTTCATATTCTTTAGCTTCTTTATCCTCTTCTTCCTTCGCCCTTCCCGTGCCTTTTCCCTGTATCTCGTCTCTTCTCATTGTTCCATCCCCAAAACTATCTGCCCAACAAAGCTTCACAAGGAACTGGAGGTCTACTGAGGGGGGGCGGGGTCTGGAAGAGGCTTAGTCTGAAGTTTCTTTAAAAGGGGGATTAGAGGAGTAGAATGAGGGCCATATACGCATGAGAGGCTAGAGAGAAAGTCAATACATAGCCCTGCTTCAAAGGCTTCATTTTTATCCCCAAAATACCCAAAACATCCCCCAAATTCAGAAGGAGATAAATAAGGGGAGGGATGATTTATCTTACCCTAATTTTCCTCAACATCATCCAAGATTGATTGAGAATTTCTTGTTCCAGGCTGGTCCCAATTTTTAATATCCTGAACAAGAGATGGTGATGGAAGATTCTGGGTCGGAGTTTTTGAGTTTGTGCGGAAATCATGTTGCTTCTCCACCTTTAATTTGTATATCCAAATTCATCTGTTTTCTGACCTGGAGCAGTCCTTGGCAACATGACCATATGTATGGAACCTCCCATAGAAAAATGTAATGTCTTCATAATCAATTTCTTTATAAAAGATGGCATCAGAGATGATTTTAAGAATGGAAATTTATTTTAAAATGTAGAAACCTTGGCGAATCTTACTAATCCTTCATATGCCAACTATAAATGATTGACGATATTTTTGTAAAAAAATCAAATATCTAAGGATTTTATATAGTTTTTATAAAATTTGGGCGATTTTTAAGGTAAAATAATTTTATCCTATAGAATTTGGGAGAATCATTTTTAAAATAACGAATCTCATTTTTGGAAAAACCATAGAAAATTAGCCCATGAGCGAAATTTAGCCCCTAAAATCATCCATGGATGGCATTATGTCTTTGAATGGTGATAGATTCCATAAGACCCCTTAACAATTTTAATCCAACAAAGATACGAGCCATTCCCATATATCTTATAGACTGATAAGAGAACTCATATTCATAACAAAACCCTAAGGCATTCCCAATTTCCCTTAAGACTTCTTCAAGACACAAGATTAGCAGGAGTAAGGGAAAGCAGACCCACATTGGAGTAACCTCGAGCCTCTCTAATTTAGCATCAAAATTGACAGACCATATCTTAAGGAAGAGCACATGTTCTCCCCAATTCTAGTGAGTTTTTAGGATGTGCTCTACATATGGACATGTGCACATTATCCAAGCCAGCCATCCTTTAACCAATACTAGGCTCTTCGGCTTGTATTCAATAAGTCTAGAGAATTTTTCGGTGGTCCATTTTTTCAAGGTGTTTGTCAACATCCTTTTTCTAGTGAAATGACCCATCAGGGTTGCACTCTGCATACTTGAAATCTCAGGAAACTTTACATTTTCCGAGGACCAAGTCTACACATTCAACCTTAATTTTAATGCATTTCTAGTGAGGCTTCCTCTTTTTCATAGATCATATCTTGGCCTTTTCTATAGAGGATGAGGGGATACTCCACGAACTTCCCCTCATCAATTCCCCAATAAGGGATTTCCCAATAAAACCCTCGAGGTTTTGATCCACCAAAATAGAGATATAGAAGAGATTAGAGTTGATCCCTTGTTCTAGAGCATGAGAACCCTCATTAGTGGAGGGAGTGACCTAATCAGCCTACGAGAAGTCATTAGCACTTGGATCAACATCATCTTCCAGTGAGTAGATCGGTAATGAAATTTCAGTCCGCGATGGATATTTTCCATTGAAAACCTTTAACTCCTCAACGTTAGGAGAGGTGGTGGGTTTTGTCTTGTCCACCTTATGCAACAACTGCTCCCCAAGATCTTAATGATAGAACGAAGTAGCTCAAGTGTGTCCTCCAACAATTGATTGAGAAGTTGTTGAAACCCTTTAGATTCTGACGAGGTCCAAATGGGTGATTGCTACATGTCTCATTTGTCAACTTCAAGTGGTGCTCTCTTGTCTATCATATAGAATTTTGTTAATTTGAAAAGGATAGAACTCAAAAATAAATTTGATATATTATCAAAGTTAAGGATAGAACTCTATCACTTCAAATTATGCCTTAGTGCGTACTCCATCCAGATCTATTATCACACCCTTAAGCCTTCCAATTGGTATAACTATGTGTTGATTTTATAACTTCAACTAGAGAGGTGAATATCCTAGTGTGGGCTCTCCCATACACTACCATGTCTTCTTGGGTAACACATTTACCTCAGAGCCTAAATCCAGTATGATATCCCCCATATTGAAATATCCAACATTAGCATTCATCCTAAATTCCCTACTTGTCCTCCTTCTTGTATGGGGGTGATTGACTATTTTCTGCTCTAAATTCCCCTCTACCTCTGTGTTACATATTTCTAACATATTTTTCAAAACTTTAACAGATGATGGATCATTTAGTAGTTTAATACAGGATTGCAGAAAATTCTTTATGGTACTTACTTGCACTAAAGGTGGTGCTTCGGTGGTGTGATCCATTGATAAAGGCATCTCGTACATTGGTACATTCTGAGTATGTTGCGCAACTAATGTAGATGCAACATCTTGTTTGACGGACTCTTGTCTGGCCTCCTTGAATGTTTATTTTTCTTTCCATGCATCAAACTGCTTCTTTGTTTCAATATTATTCTTCACCCATTAGATGTTGTGTTGGGTCCTGTCTTACTGCTTTAGGTCTTGTCTTAGCTCCTCCTCATGTGACTATGTTGATATTTCTTCCATCATCCCTGGATTTTGTAGAGATCCAATGAAAATTTTGATTATTCTGGTTCCTCTTTTCTTGAATCTTCCCCAAAAGTGTTGGGCATTCCTCCATATCATGGTCTGTTGCGCAACAGTACATACATGTCACAGGTGGAAGTGGAAATTCCCTTTCATAATGTTCTGGTTGTTGATAGTTGCAGCACACTATTGGACCTCTGCCTCTTCCAAATCCTCCTCTACCTCTTCCTCCACCTCTTTAGCTAGTTTGATCTCCTCGTGGTGTGTTGTATTGAGGCAATTGATTATACTGCATGGGGTTATATTGTGGTTGTGCATTGTTATACTGAGGTTGCAAAGTGTTGAACTGTTGCTATGCATTATTATATGGAGGTGGTACCTGGTTGAACTATGGTGCAACTTGCCCTGACATCATTTCTTCCTGCACCCTATACGTATCCAAAGTTCTCTCCCTCATCAATTCCATTGTCCTAGAATCTTTTCCATCATGACCCACTAATTTGAGAAACTTGCAGTATGAATTCTTGGGTACTGTCTAGTACGTCTGAATCATTGGACAATGATATGGATCATGCCCATGTGTTTTATAGATCTTACACCATGTTCCTCCTCTTGGCAAGGGGTTTGGTAGTCCTGTTTCCATGTACTGCGCGAAAGTTGGGCACTCATTCTTGTGGTGTCCTTCTATCCTGCATGTGGTACACCAAACAAATTATATTTTCTCTTTTCCATTTTTCTACTTCAATTGAAATGTGAGGTTCTTCAGATCCTCCTTTATCTCTTCTATTGCTGGATCTATCTTCTGATACTAGTTCTCTTCAAGTTGTAAGGTTGTCTGCAAAGCCTCTGTCTGGGTTTGAAACTGTTGTTGCCTCAAAGGGTATTTCAGATGTGATAGTAGTGAATTCACAAAGAGATGTCTATGTTGCATGTTATTCATGACATACTTCAACTTACCCTTCAACAATTTGAACCTCTGATCAATCTCCCACACAGACTCACCTAGTTTATGTTTGATTTAAATCATCTCATTCATGCACTGATCTTTTGAGCTAGGATTCTGAAATTCATTTATCAGTAGCTTCTTGACATCTGCAATTGTCCTTGTTGTTCTTGGTGGATTGTTTACAACTAGGCTAATGTACCAATCCAGTGCATGGTATTTTAGTGTGATAGTTAAATGCGCAAGTTTTTTGTCTTCATATGTGATCTTATTTGCTTCCCAAATATTTTCACAGATGGAAAAATGTTTGTAAGTGTCCTCAGATGCCTCTCCCCGAAATTATGATAACCTAATGGTGGGATCATGTCCTGCCATCTTGAATTGTGATGAACTACTACCTTCACGTGGTGTAGATATTTGACTGTTTCTTTCTAAACTAGCTCCTCCAGTTGCTTCTCCTTACTTAGATGTGTTTCTTGTTGTCTTTCTTCCACTAAAATTCGGTTGTCTAAATGGTGGTGTTATTTCTAGTGTATTAGTCACACATGGGGTTATGGGTTCAACGCTGACACTGATATGGATAGGAGTTTTGCCTTCTGTTCCTGCCCTTGGACCTCTTTTCTTCCTTTCATATTTTGTGTGTAGGATTTCCTTAATCTACTCCACAGCCCAGAGATCCCCTACCTCTTCTTCATCACTTTCTAGGCCCTCTCTATTTGCTATGGATGTCTTCTTATTATTCGTATTATATTGGTAAGGTACTCCACTACGTATCTTTCTAGTTGTTTCCATGATATTTTTGATATGATCTTCCTCCTTCATGATTGGGTCTATGGCCTCCTCCTTCTTTCCCTTATCCATCTCTTCCTCCAGTTCTCCACCTCTTTTCAGTGCTTCCCCCCTTCCCCCATGCACGCAGGGAAGTTTAGTTGACTGCTTCCATAGTCATCACACCATTGTTATACAATAAAATCTTGATTGAAGTATACAAAAATATTATATACCTACCTCTAGGTCCTTTTAAAAACTTCCTCTCTGCTGCGTTGTAAGACTTTCTTTGCGGTATCTACTACAAATTCTATGATAAACCCTGCAACAATATTGTCTTACCAAAAATCTACTGTGCACATGAATTTGTTGTTAACTTGTTGTAATTGTGCGATCTCCACATGATTCCACTCGATCTATCTGATTCAATTTGTAGGGTGGTTTTCTTTCAACCTCAATATCCACTACTGCAACATATGCGGGAAATCAGAGAAAAATACCTCATGCAGGTCGCTAAACACGTACTTGTCTAGATATTTGCACGATGCTAACTTAGGGTTTATTTTATATTTCTTTGCAAATTCAAGCACCTTTTTTTTCAACCATCTTTCGATCTTTGCCTTCATTGGGTTCCACGATCTAAACATTCCCCTTTTATATCTTCATTCTCCACATGCTTTTTCTATAGATCACATTCACTCAATCCCATGCAGTTCCAGCCAACAACAGAACTATTTGCTAGTTACTCTTCTCCTATTTCCACTCTTGGGATGACCCAGGTTCAGATCTGATCAGGGTTCCAACAAAACCCTCTAAAACTATCGACCCTCCTAGGAAACCAGAAGGAAGCACAACACACAAAATGTACTACGTAGTCTCACCCGATATAGTTATATGGGTGAATGCAATGCTCAGATGATTTTAGTCTGGGACAGAGTGGGGATCTTGGTTTTTCTTTCATCCTCTGAGGCCATGATCTGGTTGTTCCTTTTATTATTCTTAAGATTCATTTATCTATTAAGTATATGCATGCATTCTAATAGATCTAATATATGACAGATCTAACTAAATTATTCATTCATCCATTCATCATATAACTACTTAAATAAGGTAAATATACAATAAACACAACATATAACACTAGTTTTACCATGGTTCGCCCCCTCCTGGGCTACGCCCACAAAGATCTAGCTTCTTAGGCTCTTTTATTATGTTGCTACAAAATATGGCGTCGCGCGCACTTTTATTCTGATCATACAATCATGAACGAGGTTCTGCAACTTCTGTGAGGCAAACTGCATCACACCAGGCTCCTCATCGTATGATCTAACACTGAATATATACCCACTTGACTCTCCTACAGCTCAACAACTTACAAAAGTATCTCGGATCTTACAATAGTTCCCCTAACTGAACATAACAAAACTCAGGAACCTCGACCTCGACCTCGACCTCCTAGGTACTTATTTATACTAATTTTCAGCTTATCAGTCGTTACAATCTCCTACAAAAAACCTAAACCTAGTGTGGTTAGGTTTTCCTTCATGCGCACCTTGCATTCTTTCCTCCTTTGCATGCAACTTTTTCCTGCATGTGCTTCTTTTCCTGCCAACTGTCTTTTTCCAAATTACGCTCCACTTTCCAAAAATGGACTTTTCCTCAAAATTGGCCTGCACCCAACAATTTTCAACTACAAAACACCTACCTCTATCACCTCCTTGATCATATATGGTCCTAACCAGTGCATATGAAACTTCCCAAGGTGCTACATAAATTTTATATCATATAGGAGTACCAAGTTGCCTACTTGGAATGTTTTCAACTTAATGTGTCTATCATGCCATGCTTTTTCCCTTTCCTTTTAAACTTGTTGGTGAAACCTTGTGATAAATATATCCTCCTCAAGTTGTACCAACTATGATAATCATTCTTGTATTGCACCTGAATCTGAAATATCTATGATGGTTGTGATGCGTAGGCTCGGTACAATGAACTTTATCGACATTATTGCCTCCTTCCCGTGTACCAAACTGAATGGTGTTTTCCCTGTCAACTTCTTGTTGGTTGTCCTATATGCCCATAATACAACAAGGACTCTTAAGTCCCAGTCATCTCTTCCTACGTTGCAAATTTTTGTCAGTGCATTCTCTAGGATTTTGTTGAATGATTCTACCGTGCCATTGGCCTGTAGGTGGTACAACGTATTCTTCTGGTGGTGAATTTGGAATTCTTTGATCAAAGATGCTATGGTATTATTGATGAAGTGTGTCCCTTGATCACTCATCAATGTTCTTGGACATCCAAATTGAGTTACTATATTCTCAAACAAAAAGTTTGTAGCACTTTCTATGCTGCAATCTGTAACTAGTGTGTCTTCTACCCATCACGTCAGATATTTTGTTGTCGTAACAATGTACCTAGCCCCTGATCTTCGTGCTGGTGGGTTGATTGATCCAATGAAATATATGGCCCACTTATCAAAATCCTATAATGTAACATGTGGATCCAATGGAATCTCATCCCTTCTAGAGGGTTTTCCAACCCTTTGACAAACATAACATGTCTGATAGTATTCATTTGCCTCCCTATGTAGTGTAGGCCACAATAGCCCTGCATGTAAGATATTTTGTGAAGTGGATTTACCTGCATAACTTCCTCCTGCTATCATGTCATGTGCTTCTGCTGATATAGTTGTTGTTTCATGTTTCACCACACAGTGTCGCAGTGTTCCATCTGTGCCTAGTTTATACAAGCTTCCTGCAATTAATTGGTAGTTCGCGGCCTTTACTACCAACTACGTTTTCTACACAAACCTCATGTCTAAGGGGGTCATACCTGTACTTAAGAACTGTACAATGTCTGTAAAATAATCTTCCACCATCTTAACCAGAAATAGTTGTGCATTTGGCAAGCTATCATTCATGTTTCATGCCTCTTCTCCCAAGAGTATGTGTGACAAGTAATATGGTCATGCATTGAGTTTACCTGGTTTTAATACTACTTCAAAGTCATATTCCTGGAGCAATAGGATCCATCTTCAAATCCTTCCCCCCAACACTAGATCTTTTGACTAGATATCTTAGCATAGAATGGTCAGTGTACATATTTAAGTGTGAGCCTAGAAAGTAGTGTTTGAACTTCTGCATTGCATAGACCATAGCCAATCCCTCATGTTCTATTGTGGTATATATATATATATATATATATATTGTTGTTGATAGTTTCCTAGTTGCAAAAGAGATTGGGTGATCAATCTCTTCCTCACCTAGATATGACAAGATTGTGCCTAATGCTATTGATGATGCATGCACATGTACATGAAATTCCTTGTTCCAGTCTGGGAAAATTAAGATCGTCGCAGTTACTAATGTTTTTTCAATGTGTCTAGTCCTTTCTGACAGTCGTCATTCCATTGGAACTTTGCTTCTTTTTTTAGTATTTTTTCCATTGGTGCTATAATTTGTGTGTATCGTTTGATAAATTTCCTGTAATACCCTGTGTGGCCCAATGTTTCACGTAGTTGTTTGACTGATGTGAGTGGTTGTAAGTTGAGAATAAATGCAATTTTTTTGGGATCAACTATTAAACCTTGTTTGCATACCACGTGCCCCAATAATATTTCAAACAGGACACAAAAAATACACTTCTTTATATTCGAGGATATATGATGTTTTTTTCACTTATCCAACATCAATCTTAGTAGTTCAACATGATCCTATAACAGGATAAATACATTCCATTCATCCAAGTAGACCTTGAGAAACTTGTGAATAAACTCCTTAACACTGCGACAAATACTCTTGAAAATACCGCAGGTATGTTCTTCAACCCAAACGACATCACTGTGTACTGAAAACTTCCCTATTCTGTTGCAAATGTAGTTGTATGTCTATCTTCCTGTGCAATTCTTATTTGATGGTAGCCTGAGAAACCATATGTGAACGAATAAGCTTCTTGTCTGCCTGTGTTTTCAAGTACTTCATCTACAAATGGTGTTGGGAATGGATCATGTAGGCATGCATCATACAATTTCCTCAAGTCGACGTAGATTATTATACCCCTTTTTTTCTTATCCTGCACTACAATGGGACTTATCCATTCTGATTCCTCAATCGGTTCAATGACTCCTACCTTTAGCATGCAGTCTATTTCCTCGTTTATGTTTTCTTTATATCTTGGGTTTAGTCTATAGGGTCTTTGTTTCACTGGTTTAGCACCTAGTATTAGTGGAATTTCCATCTCTCCTAGCTCGCCTGCTATCCATTTCATCTCTAAGAATGTAGTTGGGAATAGGTCTTGGTATTCACGCAATAGATATGTTATATTTTCTACTATTTCCCCATCCTAGTAATCTCCTATCTATGCATACTTAGGGATTTCCTCTATCCCAATATTGATTTTTTTGTGTCTTGACTTGATGCGTGTATGTTTTGGATTCCATCTATGGGCCCTCTATTGTTCATCCCCCCTCTATTTTCGGTACTTGTATATTGTGAGGATCTTCGTCATCTTGATCCTCCCGTGTCACATTGTAACATTCCAATAACTTGTGAACCATCATAGAGTCGTTGTGTGTGTTACATATAGATATTTCTTCCATTGATTCTTATTCAATGAATATTTTATGTTTAATCACCTGTAGCCTTGTACTTATTAGGGGAGACTCATTCTGAAAGGTAAATATTGTTGGATTATTGAGAGGGGGGGTGAATCAGTAATAGAGCAATTTAATCCATTTTAACCATATAATCCAAGTGCTATATCAATGAAGAATTATTATCCAATAACTGCAGAGTAAATAAGCAATGAACAAATGAACAATCATACACATACACAGTACACCAGTGTTTTACGTGGAAACCCAAATCGAGAAAAAACCACGGAATGTTTTTTTCTTATATGTCTTGAAGAATTAGATTCATTGGAAGCACCAACTTCCTTTGTTTTCCAGCTGCAACTAGAAGGAGGCTCCAACCCCCTAGTTTCTCAGGCTACAACCTAAGGGAAGCTCCAACTCCCCAAATCTCTGGCTACAACCAGAAGGAGGCTACAACCCCCA
>ML863028.1:10022-32914 GCA_009831015.1 Picea engelmannii
CTCTTTAAAACATTGTCAAAAAGGGGGTCATTTTAAATTATTGTAATGTTTATAACTTGTCATTTTTAGGATGGTTTATTGATATATTCTTATGATGCAAATTTTAATTTAGGGGAAGGAAATTGCTATGGCCTACCAAGGTCTGGGAACTAATGCTATAGTTTCACAATTATAATATATTGTTGAAATAGGAATTGTGTGTTCTTACCTTACCAACAAGATGGCAAGATCAGAGTTGAAATGTGTGACCTTCATTATTCAATGTTGTTGTAATTAGAGAAGAAAAGATATGGTTATCTGGTGTGATGTCGGTGCAGTCTCTTGACATTGTTGAGACATCCTCAGTGGAATGCCCGGATTCTTACGCATTAATTTACTCGGATTTTGTAATGAGGGTTGTTGTTCATTCAAGTAATTTTAGAATTGGAATTGTTGTCGGAGACCTCTTATCACGTGCCATCCGTAAGGGGCGTATTGTACTTCACTTTTACGTTGTTCTTGTTTATAATAAGTTAGTTTCTTAGTGTGTTGCGTCGGTTGGGATTTAGACACCTCCATGATCCTCAGAACAGTCGCCAGCCCTGAGACCTTAAATGGTTAAAGATGATGGGAAACTGGGCTTGAGCGTTGATTATGTGTCTTGGAGGTCCTAACGTTGCAGGGTAGGATGGTCGGGAGGTCAGTCGTTTTTAGCAGTCAGTTTTTCTTGTCGTGTGATCATCATTTATGCCTGTGGTTACGTATCGTGCGTCCTGGTCATATTCTTATGTTCATTCGGGTTGCGTCGGATCATCGTCGGGTGGCGACACAGAGTCAAGTAAACTGTAGTTGTCTCCGTGTAGACACGCACACACATACTTCTGAAACAAAAAGAAAAAAAAAATTTGCACCTATCACTAGAATGGTTGTCGTAACGAGGCAGTTCGTTACATATATGTTTTATCTTATAACACATATGATATACAATATATCATATGTGTTATCTTATAACACATATGATATACAATATATCATATGTGTTATGTTATAACACATATGATATATTATATATCATATGTGTAATGGAATAATCTAATTCGGGAGAAATCTTCCCTCCCGAGTAGTTTTTCGGAAGTAGATTTATGGCCACCCCCTTTCATGTGGCACTATCCCCCAGAAACGCTGCCAACATTCCATTGCGTACATTTCCAACATGATGTAGCGCCTCTTTGTTGCCAGAGAGACTTGAATTCGCAATTAAAACGACCTACCAACCATGCCAGCATAAAAGCAGGAGATCTGATCCTTCATAGCGAGTCTAAAAAATCTTGAGGAGAAGGCCAGGTCGGGCCGAGTTTCGCATGTGGAACGACAACTACAAGAATATGCGGGAAGGTGAAGCAATATGAGAGAAATTTAAAGGCTTCCATATCACGTAACTGTGGATGCTTCCATGAACTGACCCCTACTGTGATGTGAAACTATGGATAATGGCGCGGAGATAGCTTGGGTGGATATCTATAGTCGTCCAAGATGAAGTTTCCAGAGGAATGTAAAATCTTTATTCCTCATTTCCTCGAACACGTGGAGCTAGACCTTGCGACGTGTAGCTAGACCATCAATTCTGCCATCATAGAAACTAAAAACCAACTACAACTTTGTCCCTGGAATTTCTAAAATTTTATTCGTACTAAGATTGGATTTTGTAGCATCTGTGTTTTGGATTTGGTGGTTTTTGAGTTACAACGACTGACAATATTTAGATTATAATGCAGAAATGAAACACAGGACCAAATGAGAGTTCATGTAACTGATGTAGAGACCAAGAGATAGGAAGTTCCTCGGGAGTTTCTCTCTAGGGAACAAGTGTCCACTGATCTGAAGATGCTTGCAGTAGGAAGGCCAAATCAACCAAATCCACTTTCGAGTTCTTTGAGTTATCTAGAGGAATTCGGGGGAGATGAAATTTTGAGTTTTCCCGGGGTGGTGGCTGTAATGATCCTCCTCGTTACGACGACAAACCTCTTATAACAAGTGCAATTTTTTTTTTTTTGTTTTTAAAAGTGTGTGCGCGCGTGTACAAGGGAAACAAACACATTTGACTCTGTGTCGCCACCCCAATGACGAACAATATGAAAACCACGACGAACACAACAAGACGACATAAGACGCACACCAAGTAACTACATGCATTTAACGACGATCAATCGACAATAAGTAAGACTGACTACCCGCCCATCCTACCCTGCAATGGTTAGGACCTCCAAGACACATAAGCAATTCTCAAGCCCAGGTTCCCATTGATTTTAACCATTTAAGGTCTCAGGGCTGGCGGTTGTTCTGAGGAACATGGAGGTGTCTACATCCCGCCCAACACAAACATACCAAGCGACGAAATTATTACAACCCAGCCAACAATAGACAAATGAGCAACCAAGTCTTCTACGGAAGGCACAAGACAAAAGGACTTAGACAACGACCAACTAATATTAAGACAAGGCATCGTCTATGACTCCACTATGATTAATTACAAACCATTTACTCCAGTTAAATTTCAAGAATCAACGAGTACATTAAACATAAGGTAATCCCATTTAATCTCAATTTCCCAATATTAAGTCATAAAATCTTAATATACATGGTTCAAGACACTACAATCACAAGCTATTACTAACAATAAGGAGGATAATAGCAACAACATGAAATCATACCCATAGTACCTTTTATATTACAGTGACTGGCATTAATAACAATCACATTGCATTTATGTGCTAACCTTAATACATAAACTGCGATATCATTACCACAAATGATGAACATATTAACATTTACCTTACCATTGAATATTAGTATTAACATGAAACATTACGCTATATTACCTTAGCATTACATTACATTACTTTTCATCACGTTCCATCATATTACATTCATGTCAAATAACGCTGCAACAAATATCAGTTATCTTACCTCTTGTATGTTGCCAGGAAATAAATTTTAATAACATTTCATTTTATATTACTATTATATGAAAATCATTTAACCGTAACATTACACTTGGCATTAACATTCCACAACAAATAATCGCATTGAAAACTGGCATTCCCTACTTATTAGTATTAGTGTTAATCGTTCCTTACCTTAGCATTTCAGAAGCCATAAAGTAATGGGGAGATCAACGCATTACGTCACAATATTGTCTAACCCTAACCTCCATTTATTTTAGAAAGGCAACAACATTACCCCTATATATTAGAACAACCTATTACAATGAAGTTACCTTTTACCATTTACTATAACATTATAAATTACAGTAACCATGCTTCTACCCATTACTATACCAGATTATATCATCAATAACGAAAACATTTCAGAAACAAATCCAATAATTAACAATATCCTTTCATTTTATGTTACCATAATATTGCAAATAAGTAACATTACAATTCAGGTGCTAACCACCCATTACATTTCCGAACAGAAGGGCACAAGTCAACAATTCAACAGTATCACGATTTGTCATGCAAATTTTATAAAGGACTTACTATGGGAGATAAAGGTGGGTTAAATCTACTAAAAACTTTGGTCAACTTGAACGTTTAAATTAGAGCTATGAGTTCCTGAGGGCTCATCGACTAAATTCTGGTTACCTTGCTCATTTAAAATAAACTTGCTGGCCACTCCCCTATGTTCAAAACAATGCCCAAACTGGATTTAACGATGAAAAATAACTGTCAAAGTTAACACCACAGCTAAAAGTCATCAGAGCTACTGCACGTTTCTCAATTGGAACCGCAACAGAAGTCGCATCAGCCTGGTCTCCATTAATGAGATGGAGCCCCAATGCCGAGAGGATTCTAGGATTTAAAGCATGCTATCAAGCCGTGCACGGGTTCCACATAACCTACCCCTAATTTTTTTTTCAAGACGGAGTGGAAAAACACAGGTCAGGAGGAATCTATGCCTAAATTGGAGTGCCTGAGTCTGAGTCAGTCGCCAGGCTGTGTTGACTGAACCCCAGAACAAGTTGTTAAAGAAATTAAGGTTCTGCAGTTTACTGTCGACTCCGTGATAATTCCTTAATCTATCCGGTCTCAAATTATGGTTTCTAAAAGAATAGTCTGTGGGTGAAAGTGGCGTGTCAGTAAAATTCATTAGATCCGTGCCTCGGTTTCTACAGGCCTGACATGGTAAAGGATTTAATACCAGTGCTCCAAGTCTTGACATAAGTGGGTCGTCTGTCTCATAACAGACAACAAGTAAAATAAATAATTCACTGGTAGTGTGGGTTGACCCCCACGTGGTGTGGTTGGGCAAAAAGAAATTACTGGCATTCGACTCAAGACAACGCAGCCGAAACTCGGTAGCCAAAAGAAGAAATGCGCAGCACAACAAATGCGAAATTTTCAACAACGCACAACACAAAATCGCGATTCCTTTTTAACTGGTCTGGCAATTTGCGGAAGGGAAAAAGCATTCAAGCCACACCTTTCCAAGATCGTTGTCCAGGGTGTCCCAATCCTGAGCATTTAAGGTGAACAGGTATGCAACGACGGGTGGGAAGGAAGGGCAAGAGTAACAATCCTCATCTAGACCTGACGAATTCGCCTTGCTAAGCGAATTTTCCATCACGTCCTTTACTGGAAGAGTTCGAAGCAGAAGACATGGAAAAAGGGTAGAATATGATGTTCTTACAACAGTAAAAAAGTAAAAATAAAAAAAATTATCCATGAAAAAGACAGTCGCGCGGGTGGTATTATTACCGCATAAATTCCTACATGCATCACCTCCATGTAACCAAAAAAACAACCAATGCAACTTAGCTACATCAGCGAATGTTAAAGACTGTAAATCTGTACAATGAAAATTCTAAAAGCGAATAAACAACATCCAGGAATAATACAGCGTGAAAAGTAACTTAGAAGGATGAAGATCCTGACCAAGGAGGAGTAGAACCCCAACCAGAACCCAGACCATATAATTTTTAGGGGTTCAACAAAGGGCAAAAGCTTAAGATAGAGTTCAATCATTATTACTTGTGCAGAGACAAAATGCAGAGAAAAACTATACCGACGATCAATGCAAAACAAGGAACTTCTCCATCAACCAGCTCAAGATTATCAGCGCACCAAGGAGCATGACAACCCAACGGCCAAGGACCACAATAGGGATAGACATTTTATGATGTAAATACAACAGACAAAGTGTAGATAATTCTCAACGATTACCGGATTTCAACAGCTGAGTCAACTTTTACAACAATTAAAATTTCATCGACCGAAGTAAAGAAATATGCATTCTACTCTAACAAATAAGGATCATATCGTTGCCTTATCGCTCGCTTCGGATGACTTCCCGCACTCCGTTCCGCTCCCACTCGCCGACCGTCGAGACCTCACTGGTACCTCCCTGCCAATCGCTAGGGGTACTCTGCTTCCCCCTTAGCCCCTCAAGCTGCAAAGGGGCCACACACTATCCAGATGGTATGTCTAGCTCCCAGCTTGCCTCACAAGGCCGAGCTACCACTCCTATCCAAGCTGGGAAAACCCAACTCCCCACAAGTAATCAGTCAAGTCACAAATCTGGCAGCGTAACGTTACACTAACAGTCGATCCCCTTCTTCCTCATCTTCCCTTTCTTTTATAGAGTCTTAGAACCTCCAACTTTCCCTAAATCACATTTAAATTTAGTTTTAATAAAAAAAAAATCTAAATATTCTCCTTCACACAAGTGTCATCCATCCCCTCTTTCCTCCAATAATTATGTTCTTTCGGTTTATTAATTGTCTCATTTCCCTCACCCACCTAGAGTTGCTCCTTAATTTACTCCTAGGTGTTCCTAGATTCCCTTAAGGGTTTAAATACTTTCCCTAAAATGAAGTTTCTAATTTAGTTCATTTTAGAAGGTTCTTAATTGCAGATTCCTTACTATGTTGACTTCGCTTTTTACCATAAGTTCCCTTCTTTATTTTATTAAGTTTCCTCCAATTCTTAGTTTCCTAATTTTTATTTTTCCCTTCTTTCCCCTTTTAATAAAGCCAGAATGGTAGTTGCGCTATTTAATCTTTTCCTTTTATTATTAATTTAATATCTTTTTATACTCTCCTAAGTTAATAATTAATTTAAATCCACTAGTTTTAATTAAATTCTTACTCTCTTCATTTAAGTCCAGATCACTTGCGAGCAACTGTCCTCAAAGAATAAGTTTTCTCAGTGCGCTAGAGCGGGATGTTACATACACCCCCTCTTGGTCTAAACTTTGTCCTGAAGTTTCATAGTATAAATGCTGAAATAAATGTATCACAGTATCATAAGTCTATCGATCAAACAAAAATGGAAACTGTTGGCGCATATCATATGCGTCCTCCCAGGTCGCCAAGTGCAGACTATAATTGTCCCACTGGACCTTGACCTGATCTACCGTTCGACGTCGTAACTGTCAAACGCGGTGATCTAAGATGTGGACCGGCTCAGCCGTGAGCGCTCCCTCGTCCGATACCTGCAAGGAACTCATGTCAATCACATGCATAGGATCACTAATGTAATGTCTCAAAACAGATACATGAAAAACATCGTGCATACGCCTCAAAGAATCAGGCAAGGCTAGTCGATAGGCCACGGGCCCCTTTCTCTTCACAATCTTGAAAGGTCCCACGAACCTAGGAGAGAGTTTAGCTCCCTTTACAAACTTGATCGAACTCTTAAGCGGTTTAACCCGCAAGAAGACTCGATCGCCGACCTCGTAGCTACGGTCGACTCGGTGCGCATCGACATAACTCTTCTGTCGATCCTGCGCTTCTTTTATCCTTTGTCTTATGGTTTGCATTTGGTCTTCCATTTCCTGGATCGCTTCTGGTCCCACCAGGACCCTATCCTCAAGCCGATCCCAACTCAAGGGCGTCCGACACGGTCACCCGTAAAGAAACTCGAAAGGCGCCATTTTAATGGTGCTCTGGTAACTGTTGTTGTAAGCGAACTCTACTAGAGGCAAGAATTCCTCCCAACGCTTTTGTTGGTCCATCACGTACATGCACAGCATGTCTTCCAAGGTTTGGTTCGTTCGTTCGGTCTGTCCGTTAGTCTCTAGGTGATACGTGGTACTAAAGTTAAGTTGGGTTCCCAAGGCCTCTTGGAAACTCATCCAAAATCGTCCAGTAAACACCAATCCTCGATCGGATATAATCTTCTTAGGCACGCCATGCAGCCTCACAATCTCACTGATGAAAACTCTCACTATGTCAGGTGCCTGATACGTCGTATGCACAGGAATAAAGTGAGCACTCTTCGTCAGAGTGTCTACTACCACAAAAATCGAGTCATGTCTCCTTGTCGTCAGTGGCAATCCAACAATAAAATCCATCGAAATAACCTCCCATTTTGATTCTGGGATGGAATGTGGTTGTAGTAATCCTTTCGGGTGTCTATGTTTATCCTTTACCTGCTGACACTCCAGACACCTGGCCACATAGTTAACTATGTCGGCCTTCATTCCCCTCTAGAAGAATAAGGGTTTAAGATCTACCCTCATCTTCGTGACTCCCGGGTGAGCCATGTAAACTACTCTATGAGCCTCGCTCAGGATTAACATCCTCAACTCGTCGTTTGGAGGTACGTAAATCCGACCTTTAAACCTTAATAACCCATCTCTATCAAATGAAAATCCCTCATATCGTGGTACCATCATTGTGTTTTGTCCGATAAAACCTTCGACCTCCTTGTACCAGTCATCGCCACACTGTAAAGTGAGAATCTTCTCACGTAGATTCGTCTGAAGAGGCAACACCGAAAAGATGTGTGGTCTCTGACTCAAAGCATCTGCCACTCGGTTCATTGTTCCCTTTATGTAATTAATCTCGAAGTTGTACTCGCTAAGCAATTCTGACCAACATCGTTGTCGCGCGTTCAGGTCACTTTGCGTAAAAATTTGTTGTAGTCCACAATGATCCATCTTTAGTTCAAATTTTCATCCTACAAGGTAGTGTCTCCAAACCTTCAAGGCATATACGATGGCTAATAACTCCAAATCGTGCGTCGTGTAGTTCTCCTCACGCCTTCTTAATTTCCTCAAAATGTAGGCAATCACTCGTCCGTCTTGCATCAAGACTCCGCCTAAACCTTCCTTGGATGCGTCTGTGCATACCAAGAATTCCGTGTCCATGTCAGGGACCTTTAGTATTGGCACCGTCGTCAACAACTCTTTAAGCCTCCGAAATGCTTCCGTGCATTTCTCGGTCCAAACAAAATTCTTTTTTTTCTTCTGCAATTCCGTGATCGGATTTGCTATCTTCGAAAATCCCTCGACAAATCGTCGATAGTATCCCGCTAAACCCATAAAACTACGCAATTCTATGACATTCGTCGGCACAGGCCATTCCATAATAGCCTTAACCTTGGCTAGATCTCGAGCGATGCCTTCGCCGGAAATGACATGCCCTAAGTAGTGAATCTGCGATTGATAAAAAGAGCATTTGGACAGTTTCCCATACAGTTTGTGCTCTCGCAGACACTATGGTACCAAGTGCAAGTGCTCGTCATTCTCCTTTGTCATACGAGAGTAAATCAAAATATCGTCAATGAATACTTGGACGAACTTGTCCAAGTATTCGCGGAACACCCCATTCATGAAACTCATAAATACCCCTGGGGCGTTTGTCAGTCCAAACGGTAAAACAATAAAGTTGTAATGTCCAAATATCATCTTAAAGGTTGTCTTAGGGACGTCATCCTCCTTGATCCGTAACTGGTGATACCCTGATCGCAAATCGATCTTGGAGAACACCGTCGCACCCTTCATTTGATCGAACAGATCATCAATTCTTGGCAAGGGATACTGATTCTTGATCGTGGCCTTGTTCAGTTGACGGTAGTTAATGCAAAGCCTCCATGATCCGTCCTTCTTTCATATGAAGATAACAGGTGCACCCCACGGTGACACACTAGGACATATCAGCCCCAAGTCCAACAACTCCTTTAGTTGCATTTTCAACTCTTGCAACTCCGGGGTCAACATCCGATAAGGCGTTCTTGACATCGGTTCGGTCCCCGGTTTTAGGTCTATAGTAAACTCCAACTCCCTTTCTGGCGGCATCCCAGGTAAATCCTCTGGAAATACGTCCGAAAAATCCTTCACCACCGGAAGGTTCTCAAGACCTTTCACTACTTCCTTCTCGTTTAACGCAAGGATCGCGTAAAGCTTCTACCCCTTGCACATACTCTTCCGTAACTGTAAGGAAGAGACGAACCTAAGGGAAAATCCCTGGTTCCTTCCTACAATCACACGTCTCTGTCCCTCATCATCGATCAAGCTCAACCGTTTTGTCTTACAGTTGAGTATCGCCTCATGCGATTCCAACCAATCCATACCAATCATGACGTCATAAGATCCTAGGATGGTGACATACAAGTTGATCCTCATGACAAACTCTCCCAGGTTAAGGGCACATCCCGTAACCTTTCCTCCAACCTTCTATTTGGCTCCCGAAGCCATCTCTACGAAGCTAAACTCGTCTTGTTCGACTTCCTTTACCTTAATCCTTTTTAGCGCTGCACCAGAAATGAAACTCTCAGTAGCGCCTGGGTCTATCAAAATACTAAGGGTCTGGTTAGCGACAGTACCTGTCGTCTCGAGCACAGTCGACTGATGCTCTTCCTGGCGGTTATTCACCGCTGCATGAATCCAATGGGCCTTGCCCATATCTCCCATTGTAGTGGGTCCGGCTGATCTGAACACTCTGGTCCTCTCCACAGGACAGTCGTGCTGGTAGTGTGGCTCCCCACACGTCCAACACCCCTTCTTCGGCCCAGTAGTCCTGGTACCTGAAGTAGAAGATGATGGCCCACCAGCCTGGAACCCTGGTCTGTTCTGCTGAACATGCCTAAACTGCTGCTGCTATGAGCGACACTGTTGTTGGTGATGTGGTCCCTGATAAGGTGTCCACTGCTGAGGCAGTGTTTGCTGGGGTGTAGTGAAAGTGGATCCCCTCTGGAAGCCACGATATCCTGGCATATGTCTCATTGGTGTCTGATGCTGCGGTGTTCCAGATGAACCCTGCCCTGCTGGTCTCGCTGGAGTCCTGGTCTGACCCCCACTGATAAGATCCTCCTCTGCTATGAGGGCCTTTTGGACGACCTCGTGCAAGGTTTGAGGCATCAAGATCCTAACCTTTGCACGTAGGCTTCCATTAAGGCCAAACACAAACTTGTTGACCTTAAGTTTTTCTATGTTAAGGTGCGGAGCATACCAAAGCAGCTCCATAAAATGTGCCTCGTACTCGGGCACCGTACGACCTCCCTGTCGTAATGCGTTGAACTCATTGAGATGACGCTCAATGAATTCCTCTGAAAGGTACCTCTCTCGAAACCGTTCCTCGAACAGTTCCCATGACACGTCTTTGACGGCCATGTTTAGCTGCGGTAGGAGCATCTTCCACCATAGAAGAGCGCTCCCCTTCAGTTGAAAGACCTCCATGCGGACCTTCATGTTGGAGGTATAATCGTGAAGTGTGAATAACTTCGCCATATTCTCCAACCATGCCTCAGCGGCGGCACCATCCGGGGCACTAAAGAACTCGAGAAATTTAACCTTCTCGAGTTTACGGTGAATGCTACTAGTAACGGCCGGTGTGCGCGGCGGAACCTCAGCGGGTGCTAGTGCCCTGGCCTCATCTCTTTCCAAGCGGTTGATCAGTGCCTCGGACATGCACTGAAAAGATCTCATCATCCTGACCATGTGGCCAACTGCTATCTTCTCCTGTCCGAGAACCTGCTCGCCTCCCTGGGGGTTAGACCCCTCAGGCGTGGATGCTATTGGAGGTGTCGCGCCTCCTCCCCTAGCACCTCGTCGTCTGCCTCCACGACGTCCTCTAACCATGATTACCTGCATGCACACAATCAACTTGATTATCAACAGTATAATAAAATCATAACAATGAAAGCCATAGCGATCACAAGTCACGGGTCGAACCCGCTCTGATACCATATGTAACGATCCTCCTCGTTACGACGACAAACCTCTTATAACAAGTGAAAAATTTTTGTTTTTGTTTTTAAAAGTGTGTGCACGCATGTACAAGGGAAACAAACACATTTGACTCTGCATCTCCACCCCAACGACGAACAAGACGCAAACCACGACGAACACAACAAGATGACATAAGACACACACCAAGTAACTGCATGCATTTAATGATGATCAATCGACAATAAGTAAGACTGATGCGTTATGATAGATTACATGATGTTTTACTGCCTTGACATAGACAGGTGCTATTGACTCAGTTTTGTTGAGTGCACAGGGTTTTTGACTTTGAGGATGCAGAGGCATCGATGGGACCCCTTGGACTCCGGATCGAGTCAGGGAGTGTGCTTTGGGTTGATTGTTTACTGTAATTTTAGTATATTCGATTTGATGATATGATGTGGACATGTTCTGATACGATTGTTGATGGTGCGGGATGACGATAGCTTGCTGACCAGACTCACATATGGAGTAAAGGGGCCACACATGATTTCCAGAGAGGTTGAGGGAGAGGTGTGGACAGCAGCCCTGCCACAGCCTACTAGCACTCCCACCGTGGCTCGAACTATAGGTTAACGATTACCTAGTTCGAGGGGATCCATGATGCCATGAGGGCAGACTGCGACAGTCGCTCACGATGACTCTAAGGGGCGCGCAATAAGGTGGAGGGCTTATTCCTTAGAAGCCCTTAGTCTCCCACAAGTTCACCTGGTGGAGTGTTGACTCCAGGGGTTATTGATGTCTACCAATCAGTCAAGTTGGCGAGTGGCACCCTTGGAGCACGTGGTGCATCCTGAAGGGCACGTCGTGCAAAAGAAACACAAGAAGTGAGTGGCACCCTTGGAGCACGTGGTGCATCCTGAAGGGCACGTCGCGCAAAAGAAACGAACGAGGCGAGTGGCACCCTTGGAGCACGTGGTGCGTCCTGAAGGGAACGTCGCATTGATGTTTATGAAGGAACAAACCTAGATGGCCCTAAGACTTTTAACACATTAAGAAATTCTTAAACAACTTCCCTAAATAATTTTTGCCCTGTTCAGAATCTAAATCTAAGTCTAAAACTTCTCTAGGGTAAAATTTTGTTTAACCTTAAGAAAAAGACCCTATAAAAATAAAAATAAAAATTTAAACTAAAACCCACTTAAGAAATAGTTTAGTCTTCATAAAATTCTTGGGGTAAATGAAGAGAGTAAGAATTTAATTAAAACTAGTGGATTTAAATTAATTATTAACTTGGGAGAGTATAAAAAGATATTAAATTAATAATAAAAGGAAAAGATTAAATAGCGCAACTGCCATTTTGGCTTTATTAAAAGGGGAAAGAAGGGAAAAATAAAAATTAGGAAACTAAGAATTGGAGGAAACATAATAAAAGAAAGAAGGGGACTTATGGTAAAAAGAGAGGTCAACATAGTAAGGAATCTGCAATTAAGAACCTTCTAAAATGAACTAAATTAACAACTTCATTTTAGGGAAAGTATTTAAACCCTTAAGGGAATCTAGAAACACCTAGGAGTAAATTAAGGAGCAACTCTAGGTGGGTGAGGGAAATGAGACAATTAATAAATCGAAAGAACATAATTATTGGAGGAAAGAGGGGGATGGACGACACTTGTGCGAAGGAGAATATTTAGATTTTTTTTTTATTAAAACTAAATTTAAATGTGATTTAGGGAAAGTCGGAGGTTCTAAAACTCTATAAAAGAAAGGGAAGATGAGGAAGAAGGGGATCGGCTGTCAGCGTAACGTTATGTTGCCGAATTTGTGACTTGACTGATTACTTGTGGGGAGTTGGGTTTTCCCAGCTTGGATAAGAGTGGTAGCTCGGCCTTGTGAGGCGAGTTGGGAGCTAGACGTACCATCTGGATAGTGTGTGGCCCCTTTGCGACTCAGGGGGCTAAGGGGGAAGCAGATTACCCCTAGAGATTGGCTGGTAGGTATCGGTGAGGTCTCGACGGTCGGAGAGCGGGAACAGCATGGAGCGCGGGAAGTCATCCGAAGCGAATGATAAGGCAATGGTATGATCCTTATTTGTTAGAGTATAATGCATATTTCTTTACTTCGGTCGATGAAATTTTAATTGTTGTAAAAGTTGACTCAGCTGTTGAAATCCGGTAATCGTTGAGAATTATCTACACTTCGTCTATTGTATTTACAGTATAAAATGTCTACCCCTGTTGTGGTCCTTGGCCGTTGGGTTGTCATTCTCCTTGGTGCGCTGATAATCTTGAGTTGGTCGATGGCGAAGTTCCTTGTTTTGCATTGATCGTCGGCATAGTTTTTCTCTGCATTTTGTCTCTGCACAAGTAATAATGATTGAACTCTGTCTTAAGCTTTTGCCCTTTGTTGAACCCCTAAAAATTATATGGTATGGGTTATGGTTGGGGTTCTACTCCTCCTTGGTCGGGATCTTCATCCTTCTGAGTTACTTTTCACGCTGTATTATTCCTGGATGTTGTTTATTCGCTTTTAGAATTTTCGTTGTACAGATTTACAGTCTTTAACATTCGTTGATGTAGCTAAGTTGCATTGGTTGTTTTGTTGGTTACATGGAGGTGATGCATGGAGGCATTTATGCGGTAATAATACCACCCGCGCGGCTATCTTTTTCATGGATAAAAAAAAAAAATTACTGTGGTAAGAACATTATATTCTACCCTTTTTCCGTGTCTTCTGCTTCGAACTCTTCCAGTAGAGGATGTGATGGAAAATTCGCTCAGCAAGGCGAATTCGTCAAGTCTAGATAAGGACTGTTACTCTTGCCCTTCCTTCCCACCCGTCGTTGCATACCTGTTTACCTTAAATGCTCAGGATTGGGACACCCTGGACAACGATCTTGGAAAGGTGTGGCTTGAATGCTTTTTCCCTTCCACAAATTGTCAGACCAGTTAAAAAGGAATCGTGATTTTGTGTTGTGCGTTGTTTCAAATTTCGTGTTTGTTGTGTTGCGCGTTTCTTCCTTTGGCTACCGAGTTTCGGCTCCGTTGTCTTGAGTCGAATGCCGGTAATTTATTTTTTCCCAACCAAACCACGTGGGGGTCAACCCACACTACCAGCGAATTATTTATTTTACTTGTTGTCTGTTATGAGACAGACGGCCCACTTATGTCAGGACTTGGAGCGCTGGTATTAAATCCTTTACCATGTCAGGCCTATAGGAACCAAGGCACGGATCTAATGAATTTTACTGACATGCGACTTTCACCCTCAGACTCGTCTTTTAGAAACTAGAATTTGAGACCGGATAGATTAAGGAATTATCACGGAGTCGACAGTAAACCGCAGAACCTTAATTTCTTTAACAACTTGTTCTGGGGTTCAGTCAACACAACCTGGCGACTGACTCAAACTCAGGCGCTCGAATTTAGGCATAGATTCCTCCTAACCTGTGTTTTTCCACTCCGTCTTGAAAAAAAAAAATTAGGGGTAGGTTATGTGGAACCCGTGCACGACTTGATAGCGTGCTTTAAATCCTGAAATCCTCTCAGCATTGGGGTTCCATCTCATTAATGGAGACCGGGCTGATGCGACTTTTGTTGCGGTTCCAATTGAGAAACACGCAGTAGCTCTGATGACTTTTAGATGTGGTGTTAACTTTGACAGTTATTTTTCATTGTTAAATCCAGTTTGGGCATTGTTTTGAACAGAGGGGAGTGGTCAGCAAGTTTATTTTAAATGAGCGAGGTAACCAGAATTTAGTCGATGAGCCCTCAAGAACTCATAGCTCTAATTTAAACGTTCAAGTTGACCGAATTTTTTAGTATATTTAACCGACCTTTATCTCCCATAGTAAGTCCTTTATAAAATTTGCATGACAAATCGTGATACCGTTGAATTGTTGACTTGTGCCCTTCTGTTCAGAAATGTAATGGGTGGTTAGCACTTGAATTATAATGTTACTTATTTGCAATATTATGGTAACATAAAATGAAAGGATATTGTTAATTATTAGATTTGTTTCTGAAATGTTGTCATTATTGATGATATAATCTGGTATAGTAACGGGTAGAAGCATGGTTACTGTAATTTATAATGTTATAGTAATTGGTAAAAGGTAACTTCATTGTAATAGTTTGTTCTAATATATAGGGGTAATGTTGTTGCCTTTCTAAAATAAATGAAGGTTAGGGTAATACAATATTGTGACGTAATGCATTGATCTCCCCACTGCTTTATGGCTTCTGAAATGCTAAGGTAAGGAACGATTAACACTAATACTAATAGCTTGTGATTGTAGTGTCTCAAACCATGTATATTAAGATTTCATGACTTGATATTGGGAAATTGAGATTAAATGGGATTACCTTATGTTTAATGTACTCATTGATTCATGAAATTTAACTGGAGTAAATGGTCTGTAATTAATCACAGTGGAGTCATAGACGATGCATAACACATATGATATATAATATTATATATCATATGTGTTATGGCATAACACATATGATATGATATATAATATTATATATCATATGTGTTATGGCATAACACATATGATATATAATATTATATATCATATGTGTTATGCCATAACACATATGATATATAATATTATATATCATATGTGCCATGCCATAACACATATGATATATAATATTATATCTCATATGTGCCGTGCCATAACACATATGATATATAATATTATATATCATATGTGTTATGGCATAACACATATGATATATTATATTATATATCATATTTGTTATGCCATAACACATATGATATATAATATTATATATCATATGTGCCATGCCATAACACATATGATATATAATATTATATATCATATGTGCCATACCATAACACATATGATATATAATATTATATATCATATGTGTTATTCCATAATGATGCAACCGTCGTGCCCTCGACGACACTGTCGCTCTCACCAGGACCTTCAACAACTCGGCCCGAAGAGTTAACAACTCTTCGAACCCCCTCAGGAATCCTTTACCCACGGTATACTCCTCGGCGATCTCCCCTTCTCCAGTCGGGAAATCGGGTTTCGCGGATTCGCGAACCTTGTGCGCACCTTCCATGCAATATGAAACCCCGAATCTTGATCCCTGATGTCAACGGTCAACACTTCTGAAATCAGGGATTTCCCTTTCGGGAAATCGACAGATGAAAGGTGACGATTGGCTCACCTTCCAAAACCCCGAACATCGATGTGCGATGCCACGTGCTGTCCTCCACTCCGTCTCCGTGGGACCCGTCGCAACTCGTGGCTTTTCTATTTCTCCGTGCTTCCTTCAACTTTGAAAACACCGAAGTGCTGAGTCCCGACTGCTCGGGATCTTGTGCCACCTGTCCCTCCAATGACCGACGGTTCCGATTTAAATCGGGAAATCGCGACTCGCGAGTTCGACGTGCATGCAACTCTCGCACTCGCCAACCCCGATATGCCGAAATGCGATGGCAAATGAGGTTCTACTTGCGCTTGAAGGTTTAACTCTTTCTCAAGAGTTCAAGTCGTCGATTCTCTTCCTCTTGAAGAGTTCTTCGCTCCGAAACTTCTCCCGTTCGGGATTCACCTGGGTCTGTTCCACAAGACTAGCTAGGAACTCTCCCTCCTAAGCTTTCACCAGCTTTCCACTCAGAATTCTCTCTAGTCTCAATTCTTCCATAAAATTACATACACAGCATATGAAAGAAGTAGATAACAGGAAGCCAATATGCAAAGGCACAATGCCAACAACACGCAGAAAATAAACACGTCCATGAAATTGAATCAGGGCTTCCCTGTTCTCCTCCTCCCAGGCTTGCCTCCGAGTCTTGAACTCAACCTGCACTTCACCTGCATGGTCTGAATAAACCCACACAACCTCTGGGAAAATGAGAATGAGAGTTAATCTGTCCAACCTCCTCAACGCACTCTATGCGGAGGAATTTCACTGCACTCTATGCAGGAATCTCTAGGCTTAGACAGAGAAACAATTTAGACTCATTCCCTCAGATTTCGAACCTGCCATGCAATCACATATGCAGCATATAGACAATAGGCAAAACAAGAAGTAAATATGTAACAACATAATATTAACAACACACAGAGAATAATCACAGCCATGAAATTGAATCAAACTTTACTATTAATTCAATGTCTGTACATGGGGATTCTTCACAAATTCTCTGAGTTGCTCTCCTTTGCTCCTCTATGCTAATGCTGAATAATAATATCTCAATTATACAAGGAGGGTGCCTATATTCATTTTCCCTCCTGGAAATGAAACTGTCTAATCTACAGCTAACCCTATCTACCAGCATTTAAAACTGTTAAATGCCTTCTTATCTACATTACATTACAAGTGCGCTTCATATGAATGCTTTCATTCAAACGATGGCGCAACAATCTTTTCAAAGTAATTCAAAAGGTATGCGCTGGTACTGTCCAACTGTCCTTCTCTTTTCCACGCGCTACTCATTTCATGACGTCGTAGATGCTCCTGCATCATACTCCTTGGCTCAAAAGATTTCATGGGCTCCTGTCCATGAGCTCCCGCACAGTCTACCCATGCTTCTGAATCACTGATTCTGTTTCCTAGCTGGCATCCTCCACTGGGTGATTTTTCCATTTCACCAGGTACTCAAAATATTGCTTTCTCCTGGTCTTCCTTCCAACTCTTTTATCCAGTATGCACTCCATCTCTGGCTTCTGTGCAACTGGCAATTGCTTCTGCCACTGGATTACTGGTGGTTCATCCGTTCTAGTGCCTGCCTCTTCAGTCCTGTAGGGGTATAAGTCCGAAATATTGAAAATCGGAGATATCCCGATGCCCTCCAGCAATTCAAGCTCATATGCATTCTCACCAAATTTTCTCAGGACTCTAAACCGTCCAATTTTCTTCATCTTGAGCTTGTTATACGTCCCCCTTGGGAACCTTTCCTTCCTCAGGTGTGCTAGAACCATGTCTCCAACTTTAAATTGAAGTTTTCTTTTCCTCTGATCGGCTCTGCGCTTATACTCCTGATTTGCCTTCATCAGTCGCTACTTCACCTATGTGTGAAGTTCCTGCATTGCTTCAGTGAATTCCTCAGCTCTCGCGCTGCTAGTCTCAGCCTGTTCTGACTCCCTGAGCTTAGATACTCCTCGCGGCTGTGTCCCATACAAAATTTGAAATGGGCTCTTACCTGTACTCTGATTCACTGAAACGTTGTACGCAAACTCTGCCTGTGGTAGAATCTGATCCCAACTGTTGTGATGCTCTGTCACCAGACTTCTCAACAGATTCCCCAAGCTTCTGTTGACTACTTCGGTCTGCCCATCTATCTGTGGATGGTAAGCAGAACTAAATGCCAAGTTCATCCCTGGCTTCTTCCATAGCATCCTCCAAAAATGGCCTACGAACTTGGTATCCCAATTTGAGACTATGCTTCTCGGCAATCCATGCAATCACACGATCTCTTTGAAAAACAAGTTCGCGATGTGGGTTGCATCGCTGGTTTTATGACACAGAATGAAATGTGCCATCTTTGAAAACCTGTCCACCACCACAAAGATGGAATCAACCCCTCGCGGTGTTCTTGGCAAACCCAACACAAAGTCCATGCTAATGGCTTCCCATGGCCTCTCGGGTATGGGCAACGGCTGATAGAACCCTGTGTTCTGCTTTTGGCCCTTTGTATGTTGACATATTCTGCACCTGTCAACAAACCGCTTTACATCAGCGTGCATGACAAGCCAATAATAAGATTCGCTCAGCTTGGCGAAGGTCTTATCGTGTCCAAAATGACCTGCTAAACCTCCACTGTGCTTCTCCTTCACCAAATTCTCTCTCATAGAGCAATCTGGAATGCACAATTGATTGCTTTTGAACAACAATCCATCCTAAATCAGGTAGTCAATCCACAGACTCCTATCCTTGAGAACTGGGTTCTCAGCTGCCTCATATGCCTCGCAAAAGTCTGCGTCCCCTGCATACATATCCTTTAAATTTTCAAAACCTAAGGTTTTGACTTTGAACTCCTGCAGCAGCAAACATTTCCTGCTCAAGGTATCAGCCACCTTGTTCGCAACCCCCGAAATGTGCTTTATCACAAATGTAAAATTCTGCATGTACTCTACCCACTTCGCATGCTTCTGATTCAACTTCTCTTGATGGCTCATGAACTGCAATGCGTGATTGTCACTGTACAACACAAATTCTTTGGGTATTAAGTAATGCCTCCACTTCTTTAAGGCTTGAATGATGGCATAGAACTCTTTATCATACGTGGAGTACTTTAGCTTTGCATCATCCATCTTCTTGCTATAATATGCTACAGGTCTGTCATCCTGACTCAAGACCCCTCCAACAGCATATCCACTAGCATCACACTTCACTTAGAAGGTTTTCTGAAAATTCGGCAGCACCAGAATTGGCTGCTCAGTAATCCTTCGCTTCAACAAATTGAAGCTCTTTTCAGCCTCTACTGTCCAATGGAAAACCTTATGTCGCTTCTTCACAGTATCCATCATTGCGGCACTAATTCCACTGAAATTTCGAATGAAATTTCGGTAGAAACTAGCCAGTCCATGGAAGCTCCTTACTTCAAAAACATTTCTCGGTGATGGCCAATTCCTGATTACGTTCACCTTCTCAGGATCCATCTTCAATTCGTTTGCCGAGATTACAAAACCCAAATAAATGAGCTCCTTCTTCATGAATGAACACTTCTTCAAATTTATCAGTAGCTTCTCCTGCTGTAGCCTTCTCATCACAATGGCCAAATGCCTCAGGTGTTCAGCCTTTGTCTTGCTGAAAATCAATATGTCATCCAAGTATACGGCCACAAATTTGCCAATGAATTCCCGCAGGACTTCATTCATCAGCCTCATGAAAGTGTTGGGCGCGTTTGTCAAACCAAACAACATGACCAGCCATTCGTACAAACCCTCGTTTGTTTTGAATGCTATCTTCCACTCATCTCCCTCTCTCATCCAGATCTGGTGATATCCGCTCTTGAGATCTATCTTGGAAAAGTAATTTTCCCCACTCAGGCAATCCATCAAATCATCCATTCTCGGCAGTGGAAACCTGTACCTGATGGTAATTTTATTTATCGCTCTGGAGTCTGTACACATCCTCCAGCCCCCATCCTTCTTCGGACTCAGCACTATTGGAACAACACATGGACTAAGACTTTCTCTCACCAGTTCTTTATCCTGCAGATCCTGTACCTGCCTTTTGAGTTCCTCATTCTCCTGAGGTGTCAACCTGTACGCTGCCTTATTCGGTAGACTTGCTCCGGGTATGAGGTCAATGTGGTGACTCACACTCCTCATCAGTGGCAACGAACGAGGTAGTTCGTCCACGATGATATCAGCGAACTCTCCAAGTAGTTCCTGAATTTCTTCCGGCAAGTCGTCCACTCTTATACTTGTCAGGACAATTTTCGACTTCCTGACAACAAAGAATTGTGGATCCTCATCCTTCTCCAGCTCTGTGAGAAGTTCCTTCCCGCTCATGAGAAGTATGGTATTGCTCACTTCCAACTTCACTTCCTTATCCTTTACCGGATGTAAGGTATGTGATCTCCCATCCTTCTCCAAGGTGTATGTGTTCATTCTCCCATCATGAACAACATGTCGGTCATACTGCCAAGGTCTACCCAATAAAACATGACAGACATCCATGGGAATGACATCACATAGAATTTCATCCCTATATTCACCCATTTTAAAATTTACCAAACATTACCTTGTAACACATACCTGGTGTCCTTTCTGCAGCCATGTCACCTTGTATGGACTCGGGTGTTTGTTCGTTTTCAGCTCCACCTTCTCCACCATCTCAGTCGAAACGAGATTATCGGTGTTTCCGCTGTCCACTATGACCTTGCATTTCGAGCCCTTGGTCCTGCAAGTCGTCCGGAACAGTCTGCATCTCTGCGCTGAGCTGTCCACCTCTTTCTCAGGTTTCAAGAGAGCCTTGTGCACTGTCAGCGACTTCCCACTTCCAGTGTCTTCACCCTCAACGTCACGCCTCTGCGCCTCAGCGACGTGGGCTTTTCCTATGTCCATCTTCCTTTCTGAACAGTCCATGGCTTTGTGTCCATCCTTTCCACACGTGAAACATGCGATAATTCCTCCACGACCTCTTCCTCTACCTCGGGTACGAGGAATTACGTTGGCGTCCGCATATTCGCCACCCTACTCAGTATGCTGCCTCATCAGCTCAGCATATTGTTGCCTCTGCTATGAGGTTCCACCTCTTTCAACTCTACCCTGAGGCTTCTGAGTTCTTTCTTGGGCAACTGTCTTACCCCTGGGCTGGCTCCTGCCTCGCCCTTGCTGTCCCTGCTTGTGGCTCAGCTTCTCTTCGGCCTTCAGAGCCATCTGGTACGCATCCTCAACCGTCCAGATGGTAACCATGCTCAATTCATATTGAATGTCATACCTCAACCCATTCAGGTATCTCCCCACCTTTTCGTCATCACTCTCCCGATGACCCGCTCTGATGTTGAGCCTGTAGAACTCCTCGGTGTATTCTCTCACCGTCATCAGCTTCTGTCTCAGGTTCTGCATGCGCCTGAACAATGTGATCTGGTAATCTCTCGAGATGAACTTCGCCTTCATCTTAGAGATCATCCGATCCCAGCTCTTGATCTTCTGTTTTCCTTTGGAACGCCTGTCCGCCTGCAGCTCGTCCCACCATAAGGCTGCGTGTCCCTTCAGCTTGGTAACAGCATGCCTTATTTTCTTGTCTTCTTCGACATCTTCATAATCGAAGTATGTATCCAATGCTCAGATCCAATCCAACAATTCCTCTACATCTAGACTTCCCTCATAGACGGGAATGTCCATCTTCGTCTTCAAGCTCATCCTCGAAATGGCTCTAATCAACCTTTCTGTCGAGGCATCTTCTGCTGTGACCTCTTCAGCATCGTGTCCAGCTTCCTCTTCAATCTCAGGATCACTGAACTCTGCTGCACCAACACCACGTCTCTGGGTGGTCTCCATTTCTTCAAGTCTGGCTCAGAGATCTCTCATCTCTCGTTCTATCTCAGCATTACCTGTTGGCCTACCCCTTCTTCGGGCATCCCTGTCTTAACGATTAGGAGATTGCCTCTCTCTTCTGGGCGGCATGGTGTAATTTGCTTCTCTCTGCTACCCTAACAAAGAGAAATCCACTTCCCGCTCTGATATTACTCTGACGCAAGTCGTGAGTATCATAGTGCTTTCCTTTCCTCTTTCACTCCTCCTGCCTGAATTATACAGACAAGATCTTTAGGCTCTGATACCACCCTGACGCAACCGTCGTGCCCTCGACGACACTGTCGCTCTCACCAGGACCTTCAACAACTCGGCCCGAAGAGTTAATAACTCTTCGAACCCCCTCAGGAATCCTTTACCCACAGTATACTTCTCGGCGATCTCCCATTCTCCAATCGGGAAATCGGGTTTCGCGGATTCGCGAACCTTGTGCGCACCTTCCGTGCAATATGAAACCCCGAATCCCGATCCCCAATGTCAACGGTCAACACTTTTGAAATCGGGGATTTCCCTTTCGGGAAATCGGCAGATGAAAGGTGACGATTGGCTCACCTTCCAAAACCCCGAACGTCGATGTGCGATGCTGTAACATCCCGCTCTGGCGCACTGAGGACACTTATTCTTTGAGGACACTTGCTCGCAAGTGATCTAGACCCTTTTTGATGTTAGACCTTATATATTTGATTATGATGTGATTGACAGATGATATGATGTGTTACTATTCATGTAGACGGGTGCTATTGACTCAGTTTATTGAGTGTGCAGGTTTGTGACCTTGAGGATGTCGAGGCATCGGCAGAACCCCCTTGGACTCTGGACTGAGTCAGGGAGTGTGCTTTTGGGTTGATTTGTTTATTATGATGTTGATTTGATTTGATGATTTGATGACGACATTCTAACATGATTATTGGTGATGCAGGCTGACGAT
>ML863030.1:11381-23210 GCA_009831015.1 Picea engelmannii
CCATTTGCATCTTCGGTACTGTAACCCGGTAGCATTCTCACCCACATGAGTTGTCCCATTCATAGCACCCTCTGGCACTTTTTGACACTCGTGCTATTTTTCATTACCCTTTAGGGATGGGAGTCCCGATAGTCTTTCATCATTTCATGAATCATCCACATACTCTTTCTCTTCATTTTTCTAGCTTTCCCACATGGACTCCTGGATTATCTCTTTATGGTTCTATTTTTTACCTGCACCTCCGCAGGATCATGAGCCCTTCATTTCATCCACACTCAGTTTGCCCATCTGCGAACCTACCCTCATTTCACCTACCTCATACAGAAACTCACCAATGGGCCCCCCACCCTTCATCAGTTTCCCAAGACAATCCTGCCCTCCCTGGGGCACGCATTTCACACCGGGGCACCCATTTTTGTATTTGTACTTTTTTCCCCAAAAAAATTATTTATTATTTATTGTACAAACACCTTTATTTCCAGTCATTACATTATTTGTCGTCACCGTTGGCGACTTGCTTTCTTTTGGCCACACGCAACCCATGTCACCCTTGGTTGGAGCATTACTTATCATTTACCCTTGCCGGCATCGTCCATATATTCAGAGTACTCCACAGGTCGGTTACCTCTACCCTCTGAATTTGTTCACCTTGTCCCGCCTCTGGCACAACTTAGCACTGGTCTTGTCGTCCCCCTGACACTCGACCTTGTTACATGGTTGCGGCCATTGTTTCTCTCATACATCCTCCATCCAAGGGCAGTCTTGAGTCATCCCACTTCTTGACTTCATCCATGTACCTCTGCCACTTCCTCACCTCAGTAGATCCCACAGAGTCCTTTTTGCTTCTAGGAGTCACGTCCCCCTTTTGTCGACATTAGAAAACTTTTCCAGAAGGGTGAAAGTATCTTGATTCTCATTCTCTATTTTAATGAGAGATCTCGGACAGCACAGGGTGAAACATCATTGCTCCCTGCTGTCGTTGGCCCCCATAACATTCGACACCAAAACTCTCTCATGTTATGGTGGGTCTTACTTTGCGACTATTGCAGTTATTTTTGTCATTTGCCGAAATACCTCTGAACTTGGTAAGGCCATCAATGCCCACATCATCGTCGCTGCTTATTACCGCGATCATTGCCTATTATTCAGAGTATGTTCCTTTGCAGAATTGTCTTCTTCCTTTATCATTACCGCCCCCGAGGGCGCTGTAGTTGTCTACACCAACACTTCCGTCATATTTTTTCACAGTTACATAACACGAGCATGGGGCATGCCCGCCTCGTTTGTAAATAGTTGTATATTTTTTTGCACAACTATCAGAAGGTCGGGTCCTACCAGTTCCTTTTTCCTCCAACGGATCACTCTGAACGGTCCCACTACTGCTCTCCCTTACAACAACATTCTCAGTAGAAGAAACATTGATGGATTTCGGCTATACGTATGCTCCTAACCTCATCCATCAGGGGGCATCTGTTATCACCAAAATTTCGTTCTCACATGGCGACAAGAACTCCGCATCGTCAAAACAACAATGAAGTCATTCATGGCACTGAATTAATTTCACAGCATTCCAGAAGGGTCAAAAACTATACAAAGTAACCAAAAATTGAAGGGCGCTTAACAATAGTTTGGTGTGCGTGCACATGCGCAGGACAAAAACGTATGATGCGCGCATGCGCGCACGACGCGCGGTTGTCAACGCAAAAAACCGCGCACCTATTAATACAGCGCATTTATTGAATTGGCCGGCCTCCCAACCACTTTCGGACCAGCTCCCAATCTGATTTGACTCCCAAATCCATGCTGAATCCATAGGGTAGGCGGGTTAATGACCTAATGAAGCCCTAAAGAGCCCCTTTTCACACTTTGAAAAGGTTACATAATCGCCCGGTGATCTGCTATAAAACCATGAAGGAACATTGTTTTCGCAAGGAATTCCAGGTATTGTTATGCTGCTAAGATTGTCAAGGGCTCATTCTTTGACGATAACACATTGGCAACATTTCAGAGAGCCATTCGCCTCTCCATTGAGCGGATGTGCAGGGAGTTCTTTCACCATCAGTCTTATTTCTTCTCATTGTAAGGAAAGCAAGTTTGTGAGGGCCTCAAGAGCCTTCCTTTTGGGGAAGAAGGAGCCACAGTTCCCTTCCTTCATCGTGCTCTAGTTTCATCAATTGATCAGCTCAAAACCATTGGTGATATCGGTGTATTTCTTGTGTTTATTGTTTCTCTATCCATATGTTCACAGTTTTAGTTTGTTTTTGTTTAAATATTGCTTGTAGTTTTCTTTGTTTCCTCTAACCCTTTCCTCCACAACTGTCATGCTCTGCAAGACCCAACAGGGCATGTAAGCACCCTCGATTTGCTCACCAGGTGACGAATTGGGTGCGAACAATTGGCTTTCCACATCAAAAGGGGCAGTAGGAAAGGGTGCGGCATCGGGACCGATCCGGACCGTCAGATCTTAGCTAGGAAACACGACAGTCGTTATATCTATAGGGAGATAGACGAGGGTCAAGCCTCGTGAAGAAGTCCAAAAGTTGGATACCCCAAGTCGCGAGTGGCGAGGCTACGAGAGGATCAGAGCCGTCCATCCGAGGAGGACAGGTGGCAGAGATCCAGGGATCTCGTGTGCTCAGAGGCTCGTGGGGTAGAAGTCCAAAAGTTGGATGCCCCAAGTCGCGAGTAGAAGTCCGGTGATCTCGCGAACTCGGGAGTTCGCAGGGTGAACGCCCAAGTAATTGGTGTTAAAAGTCGCAAGGTGCGAGGACGCGAAGCGACGAAGTGGCGAGAGGATCCGAGCCATCCATCCGAGGAGGACAGGTGGCAGAGATTCGGGTATCTCTTGATCTCGGAGGCTCGCGAGGTAGGAGTCCAAAATTTGGGCGCTCCAAGTCGTGAGTGGCGAAGCCACGAGAGGATCTGAGCCGTCCATAGTTGAGGACGCGTGTCAGGAGATCCAAGAGATCTCATGAAATCGGAGGCTCGCGAGGTAAGATCCCAAAGGTTGGGTGCTCCAAGTCGTGAGTAGTGAGGTGCCGAGACCCGAGCACGAGATAACACCTGGCAAACTGCAAGGTAGGGCCCGCATGACTGACGGGTGGACACGTATCGCCTAGAGAAGGGAGTCAACTCTCCGTTGACCTATCGTGTCTCGGGGATCCACAGGAGAAGGGCACGATAGCTCAACCCTTGAATTCACGAAGCGACGAGTAGCGAAGAGGATCTAAATTTTAGCCTAGCTGGCGGTCACACACAGAGGACGCTAACAGAAGGGAGATATACCCATTCCGTGATCTCAGGTATCGGCGATTTGTGAAGGAAATTCGAGGCTCTTTGACTCATGACTCGCGAGGTCGCGAGTTGTAAGAGGCGCTTGCATTTAGGCGCATATGTGGTCCTACTGAACCAAGGGCTAAAGAAAGGGAGCTAGTTCCTTGTCGTTAAGCGGTGGGTAGATCTGAACAGCCAAAATCTGCACACCCAGATCTACGGTTAGGATTTCATTCTGAAGACCTCTCGCCACCCTACCTTCAAGATTGGACCCCATGGTATTGCTGAGTCGTGAAAAAAAAAAAGGGGCCTGGTTTGTTGGTCTGAGGTCCTAACCCATGATCATAGGGAGGTGAATAGGGGAGAACTAGCACGCACTAGACCCCCCGTAGGACTTCGGGGATTCGGTCCCTTGTGGTGGAATGAATTTTTTTGATTATAGGTAGTGGGTGTGTCACAAAGTGGTATCCGAGCATGGTTACAACACTCGACCTGATTGGGCTCATGCGCGAGTCAAGCATAAACTCCGTTCGAAGCACTCCTATGAGGAGTAACCCCTTGACTTAACTATCTTGTCTAGGATTGAAAAACTTGGAATATGAAAACCCGACTGTGTATGCATGTGAAAGAGTTATGAATTATGCACAAATTATAAAAAGAATTTAACTCTTGACTAATAACCAACTTTTGTCTTTTCACTCAAACGGACGATCAACCACGGGAATCTACAGACGTAGAGTATGGTGACTCACCAAGAGGTGGGAGAAGGCTCCCACAATAGAGACAAAGAGTCTGATGAAAGAAGAGCAATAGGAACCCCTCCAGACCTAGTCGACACTGTGAGGAGTCTCATGGTTGAGTTGCAAAGATGCAAGCCCGATAATGAAAGGATGATGAGAGAACAAGAAAAGAAAACCAAAATTAATGCAATTCTACTGTAGAGCTTATCCGACCTACAGCGACAAATGCAACATGATCCTGAGATGCAGAATCGTGGTCGTGTCAGTGATCACACTGAGAGAAGAACATCCAGAAAGGTCCAACCCCAGAGGTAAAGGACCAATGCCAGACGATTCCACTGAGAAGGAGGTTGGTGATTCAGAAGGCTCTTCCAGCAGCAAGACCAGTTCCTATTCTCAAAATAAACAGAAGAAGCAAAAGACTTATAAGGGTCACAAATTTGAGGAATTCAGGAAGGCCAAACCTCCCTCCTTCGATGGCGAGATAAAGAAGGGAGAGGAAGCTGAGGCTTGGCTACTTGGACTGAAGAAATATTTCAGAGTCCATGATTTCTCAGAGAACTTGAAGGCCCGAGTGGCCACTTTCAATCTGAATAGAAAGGCTTCCATCTGGTGGGAAGACCTTAAGAATATGAAAGGGGTCCGCGAGGAGGACCTGTCTTGGAAATTGTTCGAGAATTACTTCCGGAAGAAGTATTTGTCGGAAAGGTATTTCGACGAGAAGGCTAAAGAGTTTTATGAACTCAAACTGGGACAACTTACTATGGAGGAGTATGTCAGCAAATTCCTTGACTTACTGAGATATGTATCCTACATCAAAGACAGGAAGGCGAAGGCACAATGCTTCATCAGTGGGCTACCCAAAGAATACCAGAAAAAAATTGAATTTGACGAGCCAAAGACCTTAGAAGACACCATAAGAAAGGAAACATATTTTCATGAACAATATGGGCATCGGGCAGAGTCTCGTGGAGACTGGAAACAGAAGAGTGGTTCGAGATTTCAGAAAAAGGGGAGAAAATCCTCGGGATTTAAAAACTACAAGAAGAACCACAGAACAAACGTTTCAACCCGAAGCGTACTCCAGCAGAACTTTCCCTCGGTGGATGGAAATAAAACTTCTGGACCTATACCAGTAAAGACTGATAACCCAAAGAGAAAACCTTTGGAATGTTGGGATTGCGGAGGAGAGCATCTTTGGAGAGACTGTCCACATCGACAACATAAAAGTTGAAAGGTTTATAACATGCAGGAAGCTACCACAGTCAATGATGTGGCAAGGAGTGTGCCGCAGATTTATGTAGCCTTGGATAATAACCAGGCTGACCACCAAGCTTCAGTGGTGGAAATAGAAGGTATGATTCTCAGCCATCTGGTGTCTGTTTTGATTGACCCTGGTTCAAATTTGAGTTATATATCACCTAAAGATATTGATAAGTGTAAACTACAGCCACAAAAACAAAATAAGCCATGGTTAGTACAGTTAGCCACTGGTACCAAAAGAAAGGTGGTAGAGGCCATACCAGCCTGCCAATTAATGTTGGGTGAATTCCCCACCCAAGAAACCCTTAATGTATTACCCCTGGGATCATACGATCTGTTGATTGGTATGGACTGGCTGGCCACCAATAAATCCAAATTGGACTGTTACTATAAAACCTTAGAATGTGTGAGCGAAGAAGGAAAAAGGATAACCCTTCAAGGGATCCGAAAACCGGTCTCGGTGAGACAAATATCAGCATTGCAAATGAGGAAGTATTGCCAACAGGGATGTCACCTATATGCAGTACATGTGTTGAAAACAACCGAAGGTGTAGATCCAAGCCCTGATGATCACCCTATCCTGAGAGAATATCGAGATGTGTTTCCCGAGGAGACACCAGGTCTACCTTCAAGAAGAGACATTGACTTCTTGATAGAACTCACACCAGGAGCGGTGCCGGTGTCTAGAACACCCTACCGGATGAGCACACCTGAGTTAGTTGAACTCAAATTGCAATTAAAAGAAATGATGGACAAGGGTTATATTCGACCCATTGTGTCCCCATGGGGAGCACCCATCCTGTTTGTGAAAAAGAAGGATGGAACTCTTAGACTGTGCATAGACTATAGACAGCTTAATAAAGTAACAATAAAGAACAAGTACCCGTTGCCCAGGATGGATGATCTATTCGATCAGTTGGGAGGTGCGTCTATTTTCTCAAAGATTGACTTGAGGTCAGGATACCATCAAGTCCGAATCAAGGGTGAAGACATCCATAATACCTCTTTCTAGACACGGTATGGTCATTATGAGTTTGTGGTAGTACCATTTGGGTTAACCAATGCCCCTGCTAATTTCATGTGCTTAATGAACAATGTACTCAGTAAATTTCTAGATAAATTTGTACTAGTTTTTATTGATGATATCTTAATCTACTCTAAGAGTAGAGAAGACCATGAAGAGCATCTTAGAATTGTGCTGCAAGTGCTAAGAGAGCATCCGCTCTATGCTAAATTCAGCAAGTGCGACTTCTTTCAGAAGCAAATACATTACTTGGGACATGTTCTGTCCAAGGAAGGGGTAGCAGTAGACCCTGACAAGATCAGGTCTATCATGGAATGGCCTACCCCAAAGGATGTCTCAGACATCATATCCTTT
Source organism: Picea engelmannii (assembly GCA_009831015.1). Lineage (NCBI taxonomy): Eukaryota > Viridiplantae > Streptophyta > Pinopsida > Pinales > Pinaceae > Picea > Picea engelmannii. The sequence continues at coordinate 18,036 of ML863030.1, forward strand.
ATGGGATTGGCGGGATACTATAGGAGATTTACAAAATATTTCTCCAATATTGGTTGGCCAATCACTTCCCTCTAGAAGAAGGGAACAAAATTTTTGTGGACACAACAATGTGAAGAAATATTTCAAACCTTGAAATATCTACTAACCCATGCACTCGTGTTAAATATCGCTGACCCAGAAGCTGACTTCCTTGTGTGCACAGATGCCTGTAAAGAAGGGCTCAGAGGAGTCCTTATGCAAGAAGGAAAGGTGATCTGCTATGAATCCCGAAAATTGAATGAGCATGAAGTCAACTATGTGACTCATGATCTAGAACTGGTTGCCATAGTGCATGCCTTGAAAATGTGGAGGCATTACCTCATGGGAAGGAAGTTTGTACTGATGACGGATCACTGTGGATTGTGGTATTTGTTTGATCAACCCAAGCTCAATGCTAGACAACCTATATGGATGGCCCTCCTTAGCGAATTTGACTTTGAAGTCAAACACATTAAAGGGAAGGAGAATAGGGTGGCCGATGCCCTTAGCAGAAGCATGAGAACAATTCACCTGGAAACGGTGAGTACCTGCGAGACAGATGTCAAGAACAGAGTCAAAGAGGCAGAAGAAACAAATCCCTTCATCCGAAACGTGACCCTGTACCTACAACAAGAACCCATTGGGGAAAAATACGAAGGCTATCAGATGATCGACAGAGGTCTGCTCACTTACAGAGAGAGATTGTACATTCCCAATTGTGATGAATTGAAGAGGTTCATCATAGATGAACTACATAAAAGACCCTACACTGGTCACCCAGGATACCAGAAAATGATTACTACCACCCAAAAATAATTTTACTGGCCGGGATTGATGAAGGACGTAGCCAAATATTAGGCCCAATGCATAGAATGCCAACAAGTTAAATCAGAACATCGACACCCAACAGGACTATTACACCCTTTACCCATCCCAGAATGGAAATGGGAAACCATCTCCATGGATTTTATCATTGGATTACCAACTTCAACCAAATAGAATGACGCCATTATGGTAGTGGTGGATAAACTAAGCAAGTCCGCTCATTTCATCCCCGTCAAGTCGACCTGCAAGGCGATAGATATCGCACAGGTATTCATGAAAGAGGTATTCAAACTACATGGTATGCCAACAGAGATAATATCTGACAGAGACACAAAGTTCACCTCCAATTTCTGGAAATCACTAATGGCGGGTTTGGAGACCAAGTTGTTGTTTAGCACTGCCTATCACCCTCAAACCAATGGACAGACAGAAAGAGTGAATCAGATATTAGAGGATATGTTAAGGATGCATGTAATGCATCAACCCAGGAAATGGGAAGACTACCTGCCATTGGTATAATTTTCCTACAACAACGGCTATCAAGCGTCCTTAAAAATGAGCCCATTCGAGGTCCTCTATGGTAAACAATGTAATACCCCGGTCAGCTGGAGCAATCCTGTAAATAGGATTTCTTTTGGACCTGACATGTTGAAAGAAATGGAACAGCAAGTGACCCAGATAAAACAAAATCTGAAGGTCGCTCAGAACCGACATAAAAGTTATGCTGATCAAAAGAGAACTTCAAGAGAGTTCCAAAAAGGAGATCATGTATATCTCAGAATTAAGTCCAGAAGGAGTTCCCTAGAAATGGGAGCTTGTGCCAAATTGGCACCCTGGTATTGTGGACCCTTTGAGGTTCTAGAAAGAGTGGGACCTGTAGCCTATCGGCTAGCAATTCCTCCCATAGTAAAAGCACATAATGTTTTCCATGTTTCATTATTAAAGAAATATGTACATGATGCTAATCATATAATTGGCTGGCCTGTGATCCAGGTGGAACTGGACGGAGAATTCCTACCAGAACCCCAATGCATATTGGACAGAAGGGAAACCCGACTCCGGAACAGAACCATTGCACAGGTCAAGGTGTAGTGGAAACATTTTGGCCAAGATGAGGCTACATGGGAAATGGAGGATGCCATGAGACAGGCATATCTGATTTTGTTTACTTCTGTACATGTAATCCATGTTAGTAGCTAAGAACATCGAGGACGATGTTCCTTTTTAAGGGGGAGGGAATTGTAACACCCTGTTTCCCCCAGATTGTAAATATAACTGGACTCGCCAAGGACTATGGAAAACTCATAAGTATGAACATGTGATGTAAATGGACCTGCAGGAAGAGGTCAATGAATGTGAATAATATTTTGAATTTATTGCAGGACTACTGAGAGGGGATGTGCAGAAAAGAGACCATGATGGAGGTGGAAGGCACTTGAAAAGGTGGCGTTAACTTCCACTGAGAATTAAATACCGTATTTGGACTCCACTGGCCCGGAGAATGAAAAGCATCTCGCTGGCCTTGAAATTCAATGCCTCGCAGGCTGGTAGGCGGATGGCTTGATGAGGGATGGGATGGTGAACCGCCCATTCGTAGAGCCGTCAGGCCTGATCGACGCGAGGGTAATCGTGCCACACGCAACCTTGCGAGAGGATAAGGCATATGGCAGAGACGATTGAAAGGGGGCAGACGCGAGGGGAACTCTGGCATTATGCAGGGTGAGTGAGAGAAGAGAGGAAGGATTGCAACCTTCGCTCCTGGTCACTGGCAGACAGAGAGACGTAGTCTCAGAGCATCGTGGTCTCAGCTCGGGGGTGGCTAGTGGTAAATCCGTTGGGAGTCGCTGAGCCTACGGTTGGGTGGAAACGATCACCCCTCTTAGTAGTTGCACCCACTCTGGTGATTTCTGATAAGTATTTTATGTATTGCATATTGAAATTCATACACTGATGTATATATATATATATATATATATATATATATATATATATTCACAACACTGTGAGATTGTGAACGATTTTAGTGTAAGAATGTCTGTGAATGTTTTGATAATAATTAATGGACATATTCTTGTAATGGAGGAAGCCATGCACGACTTACGTTGATAAAAATGAATCTAATCATGCCCAGGTTGGACTAAGTCAGGTATCCAGTCCGTTCTCGGAAATTTGTTTCCCTTATCTGTATCCAGGAATGCCCTGGATTAGATCTCTTCACAGAAATTCCCTTCTTAGAAAGGCTTACCAAGAACCTGGAAAAAGGACTTGGATGTGCAAGTCTTAGCAACCCTGTGCGAAGAGGAACGACTCTCTTGAAATCCCGAAGTAGTAGTGTAAGGATAGGTATTGATCAATGGATGAGATTCTGTCGGGGAATCTGCAGTCATTCACGACCGTTAAATTGAAGGAATGAATGAGGGCGTAAATTGCCTTAAACCTCTTTCCCTCTATCTTCGTGAATAGAGAGGAAATCTGAGTCGTAGACCCCCAGACTCCATGAGGATATATGGACCGTTGGCTTTCCACGTCAAAAGGGGGAGTAGGAAAGGGTGCGGCATCGGGATCGATCTGGACCGTCATATCTTATCTAGGAAACCCGACAGTCATTAGATCTATAGGGAGATAAATGAGGGTCAAGTCTCATGAAGAAGTCCAAAAGTTGGACGCCCCAAGTCGCGAGTGGAAAGGCTATGAGAGGATCAGAGCCGTCCATCCGAGGAGGACAGGTGGCAGAGATACAGGGATCTCGTGAGATCGGAGGCTCGCGGGGTCGAAGTCCAAACGTTGGACGCCCCAAGTCACGAGTGGTGAGGCTATGAGAGGATCAAAGCTGTCCATCAGAGGAGGACAGGTGGCAGAGATCCGGTGATCTCGCGAACATGGGAGTTCGCAGGGTGAACACCCAAGTAGTTGGTGTTAAAAGTCGCGAGGTGCGAGGACGCGAAGTGACGAAGTGGCGAGAGGATCCGAGCCGTCCATCCAAGGAGGACAGGTGGCAGAGATCCGGGGATCTCGTGAGCTCGGAGGCTCGCGAGGTAGTAGTCCAAAATTTGGGCGCTCCAAGTCGCGAGTGGCGAAGCCACAAGAGGATCTGAGTCGTCCATAGTTGAGGACGCGTGTCAGTAGATCCAAGAGATATCGTGAACTCGGAGGCTCGCGAGGTAAGAGCCCAAAGGTTGGGTGCTCCAAGTCGCGAGTAGCGAGGTGCCGAGAGTCGAGCACGAGAGAACACCTGGAAAAGCGCAACGTAGGGCTTGCGTGACTGATGGGTGGACACATATCGCCTAGAGAAGTGAGTCAATGCTCCATTGACCTATCGTGTCTCGGGGATCCGTGGGAGAAGGGCATGAGAGCTCAACCCTTGAATTCATGAAGCAACGAGTAGTGAAGAGGAGCTAAAGTTTAGCCTAGTCGGCGATCACGCGCAGAGGACGCTGACAGAAGGGAGCTATACCCATTTCATGATCTCGGGTATCAGTGATTTGTGAAGGAAATTCGAGGCTCTTCGACTCACGACCCACGAGGTCACGAGTTGTAAGAGGCACCTTCATTTAGGTGCGTATGTGGTCCTACTGAACCAAGGGCTAAATAAAGGGAGCTAGTGCCTTGTCATTAAGCGGTGGGTAGATCTGGACAGCCAAAATCTGCGCGCCCAGATCTACGGTCAGGATTTCATTCTGAAGACCTCTCACCACCCTACCTTCAAGATTGGACCCCATGGTATCGCTGAGTCACAAAAACACAAAAAGGGGCCTGGTTTGTTGGTATGAGGTCCTAACCCATGATCATAGGGAGGTGAATAGGGGAGAACTAGCATGCACTAGACCCCCCATAGGACTTCGGGGATTCGGTCCCTTGAGGTGGAACGATTTTTTTTTATTATAGGTAGTGGGTGTGTCACAAGTCGACTAGAAGAAATATTATATACTGAGTAAATAGGCACCCAGAATAAGAAGTCGGCCTAGGCAGTTAGCCAAAATTAGTATAAATACAGGAGGCCAGTCTTTATTCTAGCAGGCATTCTCAGAGCTGCAGATGTCACTTGTATGCACTGCAGTTAGCCAATTTGTGTGGAAGTTTGGAGGAGAGTTGCAGTTGCAGTTGCTGAAGCTAGCAGATTACGTTTTGTCTTGGACTATCTCTTGGTTATGGTTTGGACTATCTGATTAGCTCTTTTTTGGTGTGATGTGCTTGGATAAAGATGTGCTAACATTTTTTTGGCTATCTAGCCTAGGGTTTGCTTCTAGAGTAATTCTCTGTCAAGTTTAAGGTGCTTGGAGGGTGGCTTTGGCCTATGGTTGGGTGACAATAATGATATTTTCTATGGTAAAA